>JAVHJQ010001323.1:0-18760 GCA_031306095.1 Pyricularia sp. CD86 | reverse complement strand
GGACGTACCTAGGTATGTATGTATGTTGGAAGGAATCGGAGTTTTTTTTTCTTTTCAATATTATACTCGACAGACACAGAGGACACGGGAGAGCTAAAACGTCTTGCTAATTTGCTACCGAAATCCAGAACACGAAAAAAAACGCGCCCCTGATTTCTCTTTCCCCGTTGGCCAAGCTCGAATTTAATTGGTCCTATTGTTTCGTGGACGATCTTCCCCGCAAAAGTGGCTCCGCTATCCCACATACTAGCTCCTTCACCGCCCGATAAACGTGTTTTCACGTCTGTCGATAAGGCGATTTTTTATTATGCCTGTCCACTTTTTCATACCACTTTTTGAGAAATTTCCCATGGGGCTCTCTTGAAGGCTGATCGACTGGCTGGACCCCTATTCTTCGCCCCCCTATCCCTTGTCAGGTCGTTTTGGAATGTGGACCTCTTTAAACAGCGCCACGTCCAGAACTTCGCGCGACAAGTTAGTTCACGCATGTCGTTGAAATAAACCAACGGAAGAGAAACGAAATCCGACACCAAAACCAACAATCATTTTTGTTGCGTTGCTGTCAGGTTCCTTCCATCGAAACACAATGGCGTCCTCTTCAGTGACGGTGACGGCCGCTGCCAAGTCCAAAAGCAAATCCAAGACCGGCTCCTCCAAGTCGGTCCCGCCACCGCCGCCGCCGTCTGTCCCAACGGTCAAAGAGCGCGAGGCCATTGAGGCCGAGCACAAAGATTTCTTTTGGACTTACACAGAAGAGCCGCACCGTACGCGACGCCTCGCAATCATCAAGGCCCACCCAGAGGTGAGTGAGGAGTCTATAGCACATATAAGTTGGCGAAACCGCGGGGCATGCGGTGATGTTTGGGATTTGAGACCGTTCGTTCTTCTTTGAACGGGACTGATGGCTGATAACATGCGATTCTTAGGTCACCAAACTTTGTGGCCCCGAGCCATTGACCAAATATGTCGTCGTTGGCGTAGTGGCATTGCAGGTGTTCCTGGCTTGGATGCTTCGGAACACTTCCTTCTTCTCCATCAAATTCTGGGCCGTGGCCTACATCTTTGGCGCCACCGCAAACCAAAACCTCTTCCTGGCCATCCATGAGATCTCACACAACCTCGCATTCCGGTCACCGACCGCCAACCGCCTGCTGGCCATAGTAGCCAACCTGCCCATTGGCATTCCGTACAGCGCATCGTTTAGGGTGCGTCCATTTCCCCGGCATTGTGTGGCCCATAAATTAAAAAGTCCATGATCCTGTCAACTAACAAATCACACTAATCTCCAGCCATACCACTTGACGCACCACAAATCCCTCGGTGTCGACGGCCTCGATACGGACCTTCCGACCGCATTGGAGGCCGTCTTCCTGGACTCCATCCTTGGCAAGGCCTTCTTCTGCACCTTCCAGATCTTGTTCTATGCCCTGCGGCCCATGTTCATCTTCCGCGTGCCCTTCACCTGGGTGTCGCTTGTCAACGTTTTGGTGCAGTTCACATTCGACTACTTCCTCGTCACCCGCATCGGATCCGGTCAATCCCTGCTCTACCTCATCTTCTCTTCTTTCCTCGCCGGCTCTCTCCACCCTCTGGCCGGCCACTTCATCGCAGAGCATTACGTCTACGAGACTGTTGCGCCCGAGGCTCGCGACCCCAAGAACAACGTCCCCGTTCCGGAGACCTTCAGCTACTACGGGCCCCTCAACTTCCTGACTTACAACGTCGGCCTGCACAACGAGCACCATGATTTCCCCGCCGTGCCCTGGACCAGGCTGCACAAGCTGAACGAGATCGCGAGCGAGTTCTACGACGACCTGCCCCGCCACGAGAGCTGGGTCTATGCCATCTGGCGCTTCATCTGGGACGAGCAGGTCGGTATGCGCTGCCGCGTCAAGCGCAAGGACGGCGGCCGTCTTGTCGGCAGCGGTGGTAAGAAGAAGGGGGACAGAGTGGCGGCTGTGGCGGATTGGAAGCAAGACGAGCTTGAATCATGATGGTTGCGTTGATTTTATGGGCGACCTGCTGATGTCAACGGGCGTTTCATGAGGATTTATAGATGGCATCTGAGAGCGATAGAAACTAGAAGTCTCGGTTGGTGATTATTGCTGACAGGCCGGGTCGCAAGGGGGGAAAGGGATTGATGATTGCTTACCTAGAGCATAGAAAGAAAAGCATGTGTGGCTTGCATAATATATGATAAATTCTGCCCATCTGATGCCGCGGGAGCCCTTGTCATCTCAATCTCCCACGTTGAAACCGTACTCTACGACCGCTCGAGGTTTCTTTCTTCCTTTCTTCCTTTCTTCCTCACTGGTAGAGGCGGAAATAGCACAAGAGCGCTGTCGCTCGTAATGCTTGACACACGACATAACAACCTATTCTATCGAGGTTAACCCGAGAGTACGAGAGCATAGGTTACGAACAAAAGAAATTCTCGTGCTTTGAAGGTACAACCTATAAGTACATTTCTTCTGGGCCAATCTGCTCCAGTTTCAGGTCTCCATATGTACAGCACCAATGCTCATGAGCCGCTGCCGTGATGCGACACTGCAGACCACGTCATTCAACATTTCGGCGTACCTGGTAGGCAGGCGACGTTCCTTCACAATCATGCCCCATTGCCACATTAACCACCAGCTGTGATTTCTCACCAACACCCACTATCTATAGCCTGGCACAAAGCCCTCCTGGCTGATCTCGCGATACAGTCGTGCAGGGCACAATACAAATTGTAGCACGACCAGCCCTCCCTTTCGTCGTCCCAAAAAGAAAGAAAAGAAAAAACAAGACATCGGATTAAAGCATGCAAGCCAATCGGATATGCAGGGCCTCTCATTTCGCAGAACTCAAATCAACAGCTCGAAACCATGCAGTCACGAGCTCTGGAGCAGACAGGATATCGCCCGCGCTAGCTTTGGACAACCGAGTTTCCTTGCCTTACTAGAAGAAGAAATAAGCAAGCAGGAAGCTCACAAGACACAGGGCAGCCACCATGTGTACAGGAACGCCCTGAGGCGCCTGCTGAGCTGCGGGGTGCACCTTTGTTACTGGCGCCGAGGCTGTAGTTTGACGTTTGACAGCCGTAGTGCCCGAGCTCTTGCGCTGCTTCAGTCCACTATCCTCGACCGTCGAGGCTACTGCGCTCTTGACCTCTGCGACTTTCTCTTTGACCTGCTCCACTGGCTTTGATTGTGCAACCTGCGCGGTGGCGGCAGAAATGGATGAGGAGATGTTGGAAGGAGACTCTGGCTCGGCCCTGACCTTGTTTGTGTCGACCGAGGGGCTGCTAGCTGGCTGCGCAGCAGCCGAGGATTGTTCTGGGGACGAATAAGACGGAGGTGGGACATCAGGCGTAGCATCGACCTATTTGATGGAGTCAGTATGGAGACAACTCACAACTCAAAAGAGATTGTTTCAACCATACCGCGTTGTCAGCCGTGTCCCTCTTGGCCGGGGTCGCTACGGCTTCGGTAGCAGAATAAGCAGGTAGGAAGGTCACCCGGATTTTCCTCTCAACAATAGCGGATTTCTCCACCGAATCCCACTGTAAGAGAACTCATGAAATTAGCACTCGGTTACCATGACCTAATTCACAATATCCGTCCAATTCACGGGACAACTTACGATGTCGGCAACCGTAGCAAACTCCTTATCGCCGCTAATAGGCACAGCCTGAACCAAAAACTTGTCTCGGCATTTGGCATCGGCGGGAGGATCCTGCTTCATAGCCTGGAGAAGGACTGCGAGGTGTGTAAGGTGAGCAAGTCGTCTTCCGCAGACCGCCAAGTTATTTGCGGGGGAAATAGCCCACCTTGTACTTCGACCTCATGATCCGGCTCTATGCGACCAGAGTTCGGTCGTACGCAATACCTTCACCGTACGGTGAGCATATATGCCTTTGAAGCCCTACTAATATGGAATGGCCAACGACTTACTGCTTGGGGGCTGTTGTCTTGACCTGTTTTCGAAGCGGGTCAGCTTTCAGTTCACGGGATTTCGTGTATAGACATGGGTATCGCAGTACCTTGAAAGCAACCGGGTGGTTATTGGGGTTCCGGATCTTCAGTATCTGAGCAACTTCTGAGGTGAATGGCCCTTTTAGACGCTCAAGGTTAGTCTAAAAGTCTCGATGTTGCTCCAACATAAACTTGTGCGTCCAAATCTGGCTTTCGAGAGAACATACTGCGGAAGCCAAGCTCCGTGGGATCCAGCTCCACAGACATTGTCACCGGTGGCGTGGTGGTTTGGTGAGGGTGTTGGACTGTTTGCGTGCAAGCTGCAGAGCGGTGGTGCTATTGCGCGGGTTCGGTTTCGGCGGACTGGACAGGTAGTCAAATGTTGGCGAAAGTTGCCCGCACTATGGGCTCGTAAACGACCAGGCTCGATAAATCGCAACTGCAAACCAGGGGGCAAGAAAATGAGAAGCTTCACAGCTAATTATTATGAAGTTTGGTGTTGGCGTCAAGGATATCAGGCTTTCGCAGTGGTTGTCGCAGGGTAGAAAAGTGGTGTGCTCTGCTTGCGATCCTGGGGAGAACCTCAGCTGGGGAAATGCAAAGGCAGGATGACATAACACATGTTAACAGGGAAGGAGGTCGGATCAAGTAAGTGGGTGGTGACACCGTCCACCGATGCGACGCTCTACAAGCTGCCGATTGAGCAGTCCGTGCACGCTAGATGCTGCTTTGATTCGCCAGCGCGCTGTGAGCTTGATTAGTAGTAACTGTCGACTCTTCTCGAAGAGATTGTGCAGGACCGACCAGATGAAAGTTTTTGTTGCTTCGTAATTCCCTATCTGAGCAGCTAACGAACGACCTGACAAAGCTAGCTAGAAAATAAAATGGACAACAACCCAGCGATGTTCCTGAAGCGACTGGAAAATTTCAACGGCGAACTCCAACGGTTTGTTAGATCAGCAAAGTGACGTGAGGTGTTGATATCAAAGAGCAACTTTCATAGGTAAGGTATGGTGCTTGGCCGCGGCCCGCCTTGACCCACTCAACGTCGGTGCAGATGCACACTTCTGATAACCTCATCATTGTAGGTCTAAACTCAGCGCTAAGGTAGCACACAACAAACGTGAATGAGCAACAAAATTTTCTTCCCCAACTACGAAACCGACGTAAACCTGAATCGAGAGAATTCCTCCCTCTCCAAAAGTCCAGAGAGATAGAGCCAGCAATTTCAGTTGGATACTGTGCACCCCCGCCCCACCAAATTCCGACGCCTCCTTACATAGGTACCTACCTACCGTATTTACGCTAGGGTACCAGCACGCAACTTTTGCAGGGTGCTCCAGGAGAAGACCCGCTAATCAGAGGTACGTACCGCCGGCTGTACCCTGCACGCAACAAAAGTGCTGGGGCAGGCAGCAAAAGATGACGTCCATGTGTATACTAGCGTCGGAAACCTATCGACCTACCTGGCTTGCTAGGTACACATCGATTATTCCATGTACCTATCCAAGCTGCCGACGGAATAGAAGCAACAAGGGCCATCTGTTTGTTTGTATTCATTAATTCACGGCATATTATTCCTTGCTTTTGGTGGACTACTTTCACTCCAGAACCCAGAATAAACCGACACCACATATTATCAGAGCACCACTGATCCAAAAACTTAGCCTCTAGCACCCCATAAATATCTATATCTTACTGGAACTCTTGGGCCTCACGCACAACATCACCATCAACATGACGCAGTCAGATTTGGACCTGTTGCTGGACATGGGCTTTGACAAGTCACGTGCCGAGTTAGCAATCAAGAGGACTGGCGGACGTAGGTTGATGGCCAAATCGCATTCGTCACAGAAATTGCAAGGCTGTGCTAACAACACTCTTGACATACTTCAGTCCAAGGTGCTCTCGAGTGGCTCGAGAAGAACCAGGACACCTCTCTGGAGGATCTCAAAGATGACGCTGAGGAAGAGGGCCAAGGCGGACCCAACATCGCCCCTGTTGGCGATGGCCAATCAGCAAACTCGTTGGTCTGCAACGAGTGTGGAAAGAAGTTCAGAAACAGCGACTCTGCTACTTTCCATGCTACAAAGTCGTGAGTAATTGATATGTGTTTGCTCAACAATCTCCGTGGTTGATCAAAGTTTCGCTCGGCCCTCCACTGCTCACACCGCAAATGACAGGGGCCACACCGACTTCTCCGAGTCGACAGAGGCCATTGCCCACTTGACTGAGGAGCAGAAGAAGGAACGACTTGCAGAGCTCCGTGAGCAACTCAAGGCCAAGAAGGCGGCTCAGTCGGAGGCGGACAAGGAGGACGCCAGGCGCAACGAGAAGATTCGTCAAAAGGCCACCAGGGAGACCCAAGACCTGAAAGAGGAAATTGCACGCAAGGAGCAGATCAAGGAGGCTGCCAAGAAGCGTCAAGAGAAACTTGACGACCTCGAGGCCAAAAGACGCATCAAGGCCAATATCGAGGCCGACAAGGCAGAGCGCAAGCGCAAGGCTGACGAGGCCAAGGCTGCTCGGTATGGCACGACAGTCGCTTCATCCTCCGCATCCCCCGCCCCTGCTTCCTCTGCACCTGCAGCTCCCAAGCCCTCTGTGTCTCACAACGAGGCCAGGCTGCGTCTACAACTGCCTGTAGGGGGCAACGTACAGAAGACATTTCCTGCGGAGACCACACTGTTCGAAGTTGCGCAGGCGATCGAGGCGGAACATGGCATCTCGGTGGATAACTTCAGCTTGACATTTCCCCGCAAAACATTTTCCGGGAGTGAGGACTTCAGCAAGACTCTCCGAGAGGCTGGTTTAGTCCCTAGTGCTGTCCTAATTGTAAAATCGGCATAACTGTTTTGATTATGATTGGACTTTGGGCTGCCGGAGGTTTTAACTGGGGATCTTTGAGATGTTCACATGCCTCAAGGAAGAGCGCGGATGACGACAGAAGCCTACAAAGGATCTCTAGTACATTTATCGTCGTCAGGGTTGCTAAAACCCAAGTCGTCTCCCTACGCCAGCATACTGGGACTGCCTCCGGTTGAGCAAATGGGCAATTTCAGACTCGGAAAAGGCAAGCATCTACTTAGAAAGATACCTTGAACCAGCATCCTGATAAAATAGTGAGATAGTGAGGCCATCCCCTGATTCAACATGTAGTTAAGGGCATCTAATCATCACTTGAAAATCTCAGTACCGGCAAGGGGATGTGCCCCTCAGTGTGACCGAGGCACTCAGAGATCAACCTGGTCTACAGCGGTAGTCATGGCGGTGCGAGGTAGAGTAATTTGAAGTTCATCAATATTGCAGGCAAAAGCTTGCACGCATCCCAATTTTTGATCTAAGACGCCAGTAGTCCCAAGAGAGAGCTCCGATTCATACGTAAGCCATGAGAGGGCTGATCCATCCAGATAGCCGAAAATCAATGGCTCCCAACCGAATAACCGAGGACGCCTGTGGTATTCGTCGCCATCGTTGCCGCAATAGTAGTAGCTGTGTGAAAAACCCTCCGGTCGCCGCCGTCCATGCTGATTTGGAAGTACAAAAGGGAAAGTGAAGTCGTAGGCTTGAAAGCCGTTTAGTCGAAGAGACCGAAGCCCATGTCCTCGTCGGACTCCTCCTTCTCTGTTGTCGCGGGGATTTATGCGTCAGTAGTCCGTCCACTTCATATTTCACATTATCTAGTTGGTGAAGTGAGACGGATGGAAATGACTTACCCTCCTCCTTCTCCTCAGCCTTGGCCTCCTCAGCGGCACCACCAGCGGCGGCAGCGCCACCGGCAGCCGGGGCGGCAGCGCCACCACCCGAGCCGACGTTGGAGAGCAGGTCCTTCACGTCCTTGCCCTCAAGAGCCTGTGTACGTCAAGACACAGACCTCGTTAGTATGAAATTCCTACTCAATCCAATCAATGTGCGAGAAATCGAGCGCTGCAGGGTTTCGAGACAAGCGCACACAAGACAGCATTGCGCTGTCTCTAGAACCCGGCTTGTAGTCGGTTGCGGTCGTCGAAGTGGTTATCGTACCTTGGCGAAAAGTTGTGCCCAGATGGGCTCGATGTCGGGAACACCGGCAGCCTTGATGAGTGTTTGCAGCTTGTCGGACTATTTGTCACAAAGAACGCGATGTTAGCCTTCTGCCCGAAATTATACAATTGCTTCCAACCACCACGTTCGCATTTCCCTCATCCTTCGCCAGGTCGGTTCGGATGCGTCCATGGGAGCGCGGGGTTGTCGTCGCAATTTCGTTAAAGATAAAGGCCTTTTCTCACAGTGATCTCAACACCATCGTCGGCGAGGATGAGCGCCGCGTACGACGTAGCCAGCTCGGAGGTAGACATTTTGATTGTGTGTGATTGTGATGTGAGGCGCGAATATCACAGTCTTTGGGAAGCGTGGGGACGATGAGGTTGCAGATGTTCACTTTGAGGACGACGAAATTAATTTGGTGCGGCGTGAAATTGTGCCCTGTCTGGTCCCAATAGCAATTGCACAGCCTCAGGTCAAGCCACACACTTTTACAAGGAAATTGAAAGCACGCGCCCAATTACTAGCAAACATCACGTGATAGCCCACAACTGGCGACCCCGCTCTTCTTGGGAGCTCACAACGTCTGTGCTCAAGTTGCCCGCTTTCGGAAACGTACCCATGTTTGTGATGCAAGTCCAGCCAACCCCACGTTGTGTCTTTCTGCATGTGTTGTTGAAGCTTCCAGTGTGTTGGCGATCGAAGCATCTACATAACTCACTTAAACTGTACTCAACTGCAACCAGGTTTCCCCAACCCACTCACATATACACATACCCCCGCATAACATTGCTTCCACCTGATCGACTGGTCCCTTCAGCATGGTGGATGGGGTACCTGTGACAGACCATAGCAGTCTCTTGTGTTAGTTTCTTGGCGGCCTGTCGTTGCTTTCTCAACAATACCTGTTGTAGCTGCATGCGTCAGGCTATTTTCCATTGTGTTAAACGAAAGGGAAACACTCTTTATTGGAAGCATTCCTGCCGGTTTCCCTGAGACTCAATTTACACCGAGCCCCGCAGGTCTGGGTCGGGCAAGACTGAACTATCTTGCGGCATACAAGAAATCCACCGCGTCGTTATGGATACGCCGGCATTACCTGCGCCAAGAGATGCGCGCGAGAAGGAGATTTTAGAAAGGTTGACGGCAACACGTGATCAACTACTTCTGCTCAAACAGGACCGCGCTCATTATATCAGGAGCCAGGATGTCATGGTGTTGTACGACCAAGTCATCGAGAACGTCAGGCAGTTGAACGAGATTCGACATGGAGAACACGGAGGGGAAACCCAGTGTAAGTCTCTTGGTTGGTCTCACCTGTTTCTAGCCGAAATGCTCACTCACTTGCGACACACAGTGGACAAGGTGCTTGAAAGCTGCTTCCAGCTTATAAGCTTGTTCTTCATGACTATTGGTCGAACCAGTGAGGCGCCTGCAGCCTATGCCCTCACCTCAACCATCAAGCGTTTGCTTGATCACCTTGCGGAAGCCGAGTTGTTTTCGGCCAAGGATCTCGAAAGCATGTCTGAGACCTTGCAAAAGATTTCTGGTATCGTTAGGAGCACAGAGTCGCGCCACTCGCCCTACCTGGTCGAGCTACTTTCAAATCGATTGGAGCTCTGTCAGAGAAATTTAGAAAGCCTACAAAGACGGCTCGACCACCTCGACGGCCCCCTACCTGCCATTCACGGGAAGCTCATCTCAATATTGCGTTCCATGTCTTTGGCGAATACAAGGTCCAAGGTAAATCATGCAAAACAAAATGAATCATCTATGATTGCCGGCTTCTCATATTGCTGTTCGAGAACAGTTGAACGCTAGCAGTCGATGCAGATTTGAGTCTGACTAACACACAAGATGGCTACCTAGTTTTCTTCTTCGGAGGTACTAAAGCTCCAAGCAGAGCTCAAAGAAATAGACGCCAAACGAGTCGACGGCAATTTTGTTGACGACAATGGCAAGGTGGCTCGAGGCAGCGATGCTGTTTCGACTTTATTGAAGCGTTGCCTCGAGTGGACCGAAATTGTGCTTGACCGGTATTTGCCCCTTTTCATTGTTATATGGTTGAATTGCAAGGTCATGTCACTGATAGATACCATGGATATAGAAAAGGAAAGGTCCCTGAAAATTTCAAGAATATCTACGATGTCCTCATCGGCATTCGCAACAAGCTAGATAGCCTCTCCCTGACGCAGGCTTGGTCGCTGCGCGAGACCGACTTGTATGATTTCCAGCGGACACTCGACAAGATCGACGAGAAGCGGGTCAATGGAAATTTCATCGACGAGGAAGGAAGACCTGCGGAGCTCTATGTACAGAGGGTACGTTCTGATTATAGCCATCGATTTGGCCCAAGATTCAATGCCAACGGTGACTGACGGAAATACAGACTCTTCTATACCTTATCAGACGCAGCTACGGTCTTATCTACTCACTCATGATTCTTTCAGAGCCTGTCTCTGAGGCACTCATCCCAATCTATAATCAGCTTCAGACTTTAAAGCGTATCCTTATTGAAGTAAAGGATTCTGGTGGAGTAAGCTCCGTTAGGGAATTGTATCCCTACAGTATGAAGGTAAGCCCAGGAAATTCTGTTGTTTTTCATGTGGTCTTTTTTTTCTTTTTTTCTTTGGAGTGTTCAATTCCAGACTTTTATTTTACTATGGCAACGCAGAAGCTGACTTGGTACGTCGTGGTCCCCAGCTGAACATGATCGATAATATGCGGGTTGATGGTCGTTTTATGCATGGAGACGACATACCTGAAGGCCAAGGCGCCCTCAACGAACTGTTGGCGGATTGCTACGAACTAGCATACGAACTGAGAGTCGTCGCCGAAGCAAAGGCCGAGGAAACCCAGGCTGAGGACGAACCAAGGCCTGAGGATGGGCCAGGAGCGAATGATGGCAGCACAGTGGGATCCAGACTTACGCGGGATGAGGTGTTGACGTGAGCTGACAATTTCTGCATGTCGCGGGTGTTATCTTCGTGGGTGTCTAATCTCATCTGATTTTGTGGGCTGAGCTTTTCGGTTCACACTTCCAACCCCGGCTCTATTTTCCGTGATCGAAATGAAGGTCTCATCTCGTTTCTTTCTCTTTTATTCATGATTCTTGTATTTTTCCCTGTAATTTGAAATCTGTGGTGATCATATACCTCGACGGGAGTGGCGGGACTTTGGTAGCATACGCTTCTTCACGGGATAGAGCACACCAAGGGGGCACTCCAAACGAGGCAAGCTCAAAAAAGAAAGATACAAATATGTGACCGCGGAAGATGATCCAGATTAAGTATGTGAGCTCAACCTGCTAAAAGAATTCATGGCCTGAGATGTCTGGCCAGCCGAATGTGGGCAGCATTCATGGCATGGTCACACCTACTCAGCCAACTGTCTTTCCCTGCCAGACTTTTCCCTATCTCTACCTCTTTATCGTGCTTAAGGGTTCCGGAAAGCACACTTGAATGGCCACATCTGTACCTATTGTGACGCAAGGACTCCTGGTAAGTATAATACCACGACGTGTAGTTTCTTTCTCGAGACATATGAGTTGTGATTTTTGTGAGACTTACTTTTTCCAAGTCCCAGACCCCTTCCTTTGCGTAAGGGTCGGCCTTGAGCACTTCCATGATCTCTTCTCTGGACGAAGCGATGGCCACCATTGTGCTGCCACTCATTTTCAGACTGGCCGGATCATCATCCTTGGGGATCTCATCCAGAAGAGCACCTGTGAACTGCCTGTAAGCAACCGTAGCAGCAAGAAGTGGATAGGTCGAAGAAAAAAGAAACAGACGATGAAAGCTCACCCCCCATCTTCCATTGGCCGGATTCAACAAATGGCTTCATGCCTTCAAAGTGCTTCCTACATAAGGTGATAACCAGAAAAAAAAATAAGGTTTGATCAATCCTCGGTTACAAATATTAGCGGCTCTACAAGGGGATCGATAACTTACGGGCGAACGTTGCGCCTCTGATCCAACACACCAGGGTGGTCGGGGATGACGACAAGCCATTCGTACTTCCTGGGAGTGGTCTCTGAGGTCATCTTGCGGGATGCGCCAAACTTTGAAAGGAAAGAGACTGATGGTAGGGGTCGAAAAGGGGCAGACAGTGGTGAGTTCAGAGACAAGAGTTTGAGAGTTGCGCGGCGAGAAGCCATGGAGCTGGTCAGTAGAAAACACGTGGTGAAAGCCGGATGTGTAGTCAAGTATATATACGTGTGAGGGATGCTCGTTGTACTGAACGGGTTCCCCAAATTATATGCGTACCTAGGTAGGTATCTATTTGGGCAATGTAATACTAGCGTCGCAAGGTAGTATCGCCAGCATCGTGTCCGGTCTCGGATGTACCCAGCCTAGAAGGTACCTCCACTCTACTGGGGAAGCCAAGGGCACTAAGTATATTCTGTACCTAGACTCGCATGTTCATGTCAATGCAGGGCGCGCCCTTCGTCACAACCCTCCGACCAAAAGGGCTTAATTGGAGCAATTGGATAGCATTTCTGTTTACAAAGCGAGGCTGCCAGTTTGGATGACATTTGAGAAATGGCTGTGATATTGTGAGGTGTCGTTTGGAGCAGGTCAGATAGGTACTTAAAGTACCTGTCGAGAAGGCGTCGTACGTGCTAGGCTGAGGTACCGGTACATAAGCAACAGAATTGCCTTCCTTCCTTGTAAGGGCTTGAAGCCCCACCAATACCCCATCCCCACTCATTTGGCCTGCATTTGACCTCCACTCGAACTCCATGCCATGGATCCATCGATGCGAACAGTTAACTGTTCTGAGATCCTGATGGTTGCTCTCACTTCCAATTATCATAATTGTTTCTCCTTTTACGACGAAATCCTGTACCGGACTTGTCAGGAACAGACTCTAAAAGAACTGCGGGATCAGATACCGGCAGAAAAGGCTCCCGCTCGAGTCGCAATCATGTCTGGCGGCGCACCGCCCAAGCCTCCGCCCTCGGGCGCCATGTCCCTCTACGCGAACCTGCTCGACCCAAAGGCCGCCGCGGGCGACTCGACCGCTCCCAACGCGCGTGCGCCGGCCAAGACTGGCGATGAGGCCGGCGGCGACAAGAAACCCTTGGACCCAGGTACATCCTAGAGCAGAAAGCCATGCACCCGCACAATATCGAGGGTCGCCCTCCTCGTTCTCTTCTTTGTCTGGGAGACGCCATGTTAATTTTGCGAAAATTAAATCAAAACCTATTCCCCTCTTGAAGCCATGCTCCGCTTCCAGCCTATGCGCCGACCTCAGCAGGGTCAAAAACCGAAGCCTAAAGGTGCCTTTCTCAAAATCGGGGCTATCACTGCACCCGCAACTACGACTCCGGCAGTGGCGGCTGCCACAGCGGCGGCAGCATCAACAACAACAGGAGCAGCATCTTCCAACTCGGCAGATTCATCAGCCGCTTCGGCGGCCATACAACAGCCACCTCGAAGCAAGTTGGCCGACTGGGCCGCAACCGAGGATGACGAATACACTTACGGGCTAGGCAAGAGGCACCGAGGTGGCCGCAAGGCTAAGAAGAAAAACAACCGCGACGACAGAGACAGACAAACCGACTGGGACGAGCTCTACGATCCGGCGCGCCCGACAAATGTTGAAGAGTACCTGCGCAGCGATGAACGCATTGCTGAGATCAGAGAATGGAAGGGCGTATTGTACGCGCACCGTCGACGCAGAGAACAAAACCGCACCAGGTCTAGGTCCCGTGGTAGTCGTGGAAGTAGCAGCGGTTCCGAGGCGGCTCGAGCTCCTCATACGAGTAGGCACATACCGAGGATACCTCCGCTTCACAATTGTAAGACTTGGCTAACGAAAAGGTCTCTACCGCAGACCAGTTTGCTCCTCCGCCGCAGTATTCGTTTGCACCTCCCCAACTATCACCCCCGCGCGTCCAACAAGATTCGGCTGCGCCTGTCATCTCTGACGACGCCACCGGTGATGATGCATATGCGCGTCGTTTAGCCCTCTCCAAAGGCCCGGAGGTTGGCGCGCCACCCACACAACCTGACGCAGTCCCCGCCGCAACCATATCACGGGACCCAGTCCGCTACGAGCCAACGGCTCTGCCCAACGAGGATGGCGATGACATGGACATTGACGAGGACGACGAAGATGAGCGCCCTGGCCTTGGCTCGGCCAAGACCAACGATTCGGACGCTGTGCGCTCCAACCGGCCTGGCCAGGCTGGCTTTGCGGCACGCATGATGGAGAAGATGGGTTGGGAGAAGGGCAAGGGCCTCGGCGCTGAGGAAACAGGCATCACATCTGGCTTGAGCGTCAAGGTCGAGAAGCGCAAGAAGCGCCCCGACGCCGAAGGTGGCGGATTTGCTGCCCCCGGGAACATGGCCCGTGTTGTAGGTGGCAAGCGCGGGGTTCAGGACGTGGGCAAATTTGGCTCCATGAGCGAGGTTGTCGCCCTGGGCGGAATGCTCGAGGGCATGGAGGATGTGGCCGGCGAGGTTGCCGAGGGCTTGGCCCAAGAGATTGGCGAAGAATGTGGCGAGAAGGTACGTCGGAATGCTGACCCCTTTAACACGATTCGCCGCTTTTTTGCCGGCCCCCAGAGAAAATCTTATCATGTAGCCAAGCTAACCTCGGGGCCACCCATCGGTCTACAGTACGGCCGTGTTGAAAGGCTTTACATTGACGTCGACACCAGGCAGGTGTTTATCAAGTTTACGGACCAGGTTTCGGCTCTAAGGGTAAGTCAGGGATTCCAACCATTTGATACTCGGGTAACAAAATTTACCCTGGTTCTAATTCGTTCGGTACATGATAGGCTGTCAACGCCCTAGATGGTCGCATATTCAACGGCAACGAGATCAGACCCAAGTTCTACGATTCAGAAAAGTTTGAGCAGGGGGTTTATCATTGATAAGGTTGTCTTGAGCATGGCTGTTCAGAATTCGGGGCTGTGTCCATGGGAACTCTTGTGTATTCTGTTCTAGCTCTTGAGAGTATATTTCTGCCACAACCTATCCGACGATCAAGTCTGTAGGGTTAAGCTGGTTCTGCAAGTGCTCCCACAGTATCAGGATGATGCCTGTTTGATTTCTCGTGTTGAGTGGAGTGAGATGACGGGGCGACCGTGATCACATCCACACAAAGTCGATCTATGGCAATTTTTAGTTACCGGTACGATGGTTAGCTAGGTCGGTATCTACATACTTAGTAGTTCCTGACCTCGTAGTCATGAACAATAAATAGATAAATCGCCACCTGCACTTCATACTTGATTTAGAACCCACTGAGCAACCAAAGTAGCACTTTAATTTGTAATTCACCTTGAGTTGGCTACCAGAGCGCGCGGGAAAACAATGTGACTACAAACACCTTTCTCTGTTGATTTTGATATTAAAGTCCAATGGATCATGACAGTAGCAGGCCCCACTGAGATTGTGTGTAGCAAAGTGCCCAGAGATGTTCCGAAATAGGAAAGACTGAAAGACGCGCGCGGGCAAACAAAGGACAAAAGAGTGCTTGAAGACAAAAAAAAAGAGAAAACGCCACCAAAATTCCAAGCTTTGACTTTACAATTCTGCTGCGCCGCCCTCAAATTTACACCGTCACGGACCGGCAAATGGCAACATCAACATTTTACAAGAACGAAACGATAGCACCTCCAATGATGCAGAGGCCGAGAAGAGCCATGTTCGTGGTGGTACCAGTGGCCGAGTTCTTGTTGTTGTTGCTGCTACCGCTTCCACTACCAGCGGTGATGTCGTCGTTGGCCTTGGAGTTGTTGGACTCGCAGATAACCTTGCCCTGGATCTGACCGTTGCTGCCAGCCTTCTTGAAGACGTCGCAAGAGCTGCTGATGTCGGTGGTGGACTGGGTGTCGAACACACCCTTGACGTCGTTGAGGGATGGGAGAGAAACACTATATAAAGTTAGTCAGTGCATCACAAGGACGAGAATAAAAAAACTATTTTTACTTACGACTTGAAGCTACCGCGCATGAGCACAGCGCCGCCAACATCCTTGAGTTTGGGAAGGCCATCAATGCTCTCCAGGGCAGTGTTGTTGGCAATGGTCAAGCCACCACCAATGCTGGTAAGCTGGGGAGCCGAGATGTTGGTGAGAGCCGAGTTACCAACGAAAGAGAAGTCCTTGCCAACGGTAGTCAGGTTGGGGAACGACGCATCCTTGATAAAGTTGAAGTCGAAGTAGATCGAGTTGTTGACCGCGCTCAGCTGGGGAGCTGTGAACGAGGAAGCGTTGGCAATCGCCATCTCAGCAACCCACTTGAGGGAGGGGAACTCGAAGTTAGTTCCGAGGCCGTTGACGGAAGCCTTGAAGCTGGTGCTGACGCTCTCAAGCTTGGAAGTAAACTTTTGAAGGCGCTGGTTGTTGTTGATGTCAATGTTGTCGACAGTGACGAGGTCGAGGCCGTTCAGGTTCTCGATACGGGTGTCGGCAATCACGACGGTCGACGCCTTCTTGATTGCGGTACCCAGAGACGAAAGGGCGCTGAGAGTTACCCAGCTAATAGAGTTGACCTCGCTCAGATTAGGGAACCTCAGGTCGCTCAGGAGCTCGTCCCTCTCCAACGTCATCTTTCCGGTAATCTTCTTGAGCGAACTGCTTGAAAATGACACGATCTTCTTGTTGTCGACCATGGTCAAATCACCCTGGATCTCTTCCGGTCCCTCAAGCGTCAGAGTGCTGTCGGTCTGGTTGCCGATGACAACGTTTCCCTTCAAGGTCTTGCAGCTCTTCAAGTTGCTCGCATCCCCGCTAGAGTTGATGGTGATGGTGCTCTGGGTGCATTGGCTCTGGGCTATTGAGTGAGGTCTTGATTAGAAAAGCTCGACCCTTGGACAGAAATGGAGTCTCCATGTCAAACATACCTGAGGCAAGGCTCGCGGCCGCCAGAAGAGTGACGAATGACTTGGCGATCATCTTGTCTGATTATGATCTATGGGCGTGGTTGATTCAGTGTCAGTCAGAAGAACGAAATATATAGTAGCCACTGGGCAGGATGGGCGTCGAGTTGAACGGCAGTGTTGTATAGCTCTATAAATGAGATGATAAAACCAAAGTTCAACCCGAGCAATTCAAAATTGAGTATGCTGGGAATGAGATATGGTGGCAATGTCTGTGATTAAGAGGGCGATGTGATCTGATCTGCCCGGCTTCACTTGGTTCCTGGCCAGAGCTAGGGGGAAATTGGAAGGCCGTTCGGGTGTTAAGTGGGTTGGGAAGGCGAGGACGAGGCGAGAGTCGATCAAAGCCCAAGGGTCGTTCTGGACGTTGTCGTAGTCGGTGCATAAGGCGACCGTTGACTTTTTTTTTCCTCGGGTTTCCATTCCATCTTTCTCATCCCAGAGCTTGAAATCATGCGAAGCTCATGCGGCACCCAACAAGCTGCTCAGCCAGTCCCACGGACCAACCAATTCTAGGTTTGGCTGAACGACCATGCATAGCGAAACCATGGTGATGTGACGACAATAACAGAGGGTGCACAACAAAATCCAGCTTCACATGCTCTTACCTGTATGTGGAGAAGATCCGGCAAAGATGTCGCTGATGTGTTGAAAGGCTGCTGTGATGGTAGCAACTCTAATCAAGGTTTTGTTGGCCGGGTTGGTGGGAAGCGAGGCCCTTGGTGAAATAGGACTTCCTCCTCAAAAAGGCCTTGGAAATCGGGACAATTCAAATATTAAAGTATGTAGCGAGTGAACGTCGAAGTGGAAAGGAATGAGGAAAGAATGCCCGGCGAACGGTTTGGGGCTTGTTGATTTGTGTTTGTGGCTTACAAAAGGAGGAAGGAAGGGAAGAGGAGCGAGAAAAAAGGGCCAGAATCCAGCGGCGAAGGGGCACGTTAAAGTTGAATTGCGAGTTGCGCCTGTAGAAGGCACGAACCACGCTAGCATGTTTGGTAGCCAGGGGTAGAAGGCTCCATACGGCCACCCCCACTACCCGGCCAGCTTCCCTTGTCCACACGCCCCCCGTTTCCTTGGTCAGCTAACTTTCCTTAGCATGCGAGCCAAGGTAAGGTACGGTGCCTTGCCTAGGTAGGTACCCCATTGTAGTACTGTTTTTATTACTGCGGGCTTGTAATAGTCAGGGCAGGCCACTCGGCCGGTCAGGTAGACCTAGTCTGATCAGCGGTTTATGATTGTAATCCGAATTTTTCTCTTTGTTTACCGTAGTACTTTTTTCCCTTTTTACTTTTTTTTTTTCTTGCTGCCTGAGTGTCCAATAATTTGACGGCTGTGGAATGCTTTGAGTTGACATGTTGATGGATCCCCGGGCCAAAGTCAATGCATTGTGTGCACGAGTTCGAAAAAGTACTAGCTGCGGTGTCGTCCGGTCTACATACATGGTTGAGAACGCCCGAAATGTGCTATCACAAGCCTGCCAAACTGCAAGCTACGGTAACGTCAATACATCCGATGGAAGTATAGTTTTACAATTACAAACAGGTTGTGGTTTGTTGGTACGCTGCGCTAGCTAGTCTGGACTCTGGTGGTGTAGCGGGTCACAAGGTTTCTTTCGTCCCCATCAAATCCCTTCAGTCTGGGACTTTCTGTCACAGTAAGGGGAGAGAGAGAAAAAGACCGACAATCAATCGGCATGACTCTCGCACTGCGGAGCAGCCACATGGGGATTCCGGCTGCTTTTGGCACCAGCAGTTGCTACAGCACGACAGTTGGTGAAGCCAATCAAACATGCCGGATCGGTTCGGTTACTGCTACTATTTACAACTTGCAAATACTAATTAAGATCCCGCATCAATCACAGCAGCTAAAATTCACACAACGCTGGTC
>JAVHJQ010001322.1:0-12108 GCA_031306095.1 Pyricularia sp. CD86 | reverse complement strand
TATCTCCCATGGGTCGGCAAGGTCGGGTCCTACCAGGTCGACCTGCCCGACGCGGACCGTCTCAACAAGCCCTGGCAGTTGCGCCTGCTGACCGACCTGGCGATCGGCACCTGCGACGTACAGGCCGCGGGCGACCCCGTGGATGGCGTCATCAGCCACCCCGAAACCTGCAACCCGAACCTCGACTCCCTCCTCTGCGGCGAAGGCCAAGTCGGCAACGAGACGAACCCATGCCTGACTCCCGTGCAGATCGACATCGCAAGAAAGATGTACACCGACTACCGCCTCGACGACGGCACTTTCGTCTACGAGGGCTTCTACCCAGGCTCGGAGCAGGACTGGATCAACCTGACGAGCGACCTCGCCCTCACGCGCTTCGACACGCAGTACCAGCAGCACTTTCTCAACCGCAGCGACCCTCTAAACCCACCGATCCAGAACTGGACGCGGTACGAGGACAACATCGCACGCATCTCTGCGTGGCAGGACCCGGGCAACGTGACGGCCGACAAGTTCTCCGGCTTCGCTGCCTACCGCGGCAAGATCCTCATGTACCACGGGCAAGGGGACGGCGTGATCCCGTCCGCGGGCAGCGACCGGCTGTACCGGTCCGCGCGGCAGGCGGTGACGGGATCCGAGACAGGCGACATCACGTCCTTCTTCCGCTTCTTCCAGGTGCCCAACATGCGGCACTGCTTCTCGAGCGCGCCCGATGACCGCGCGCCCTGGTGGTTCGGCGCCGCCAACCAGGTCGGCGTGCCGATCGAGTTCGTGTCGCCGCCGGCGCTGCTCACGGGGGCCGAGAACGCGCTGGTGGCGCTGGTGGACTGGGTCGAGGGTAGGAGTCAAGGGCCCGAGCAGATCGTGACGACGAGCTTTAGCAACGTCACGGGGGCGATTTATGCGCAGAGGCCGGTGTGTTTGTTTGATCGCAAGGCGGCCTATCTTGGTGGAGATCTGAATGTGACGACGAGCTGGACTTGCGATCGACCTGGGTTGGTGGTGCAGTGAGTGATGGAACTGAAGGGATAAAAACAACTGTTTTGAGCGTTCTTATCAAGCATTCACTTTGAGGTCCCATCTAGTATCAACAGGGATGGAGGTATCCAAGTCCTGCCTACCATTTTCCGTGTATACATGCCTTTTAACCAAATATACCTACTTGTATGGCTAATAAGTACTCAGTGCGAACGCGGATTATTTATGGTAAATGTGACTGTTGACTACCTACTGAAATTGGTTGTTTGATAGGAGCGCCTTTCTTATTTTTGCTATCCCCTTTCTTTCATCCTATACAGTCCCTGGCGTGGGAAACAGTGTGCTCGCGCTGCCTGCCAAGGCAAGCAATCGCCCACTCTGGCAATCGCCCACTTTGGGTTTCCCGCATCGTAAGTCTACACCATGCAACTTTGACCTCAATTGCACAGCTATACAATGAAATGAAAAAAGAAATGAAATGAAAGACTTTCATGGCCATATCTACTGTACCTTAAGATAAGATTCGACTAGCGCTTCGATTGGACAGGTCAAGCAGACCTTCGACCCTAGGTCCTATGACAATATTGCGCTTCCAAAAGGGCCATGCTACCTCGTCCATAAAATCGTGGCAGCAGAGCGGGGAATCATGGCCTGTACCCAGCCACTCAGGACTGATCGATCCGTTGGACCTCAAACGGCTCCGGCAAGCAGAGTACCGGTTCAGCCCAGGCCGTTCCATTGCATACCACCTCATAGACCCCACGGGCCGTCGCCGAGCCAGTCTACGTGCTTGGGATCGCACCGGAACTCGTGCATGTGGCGCCAGTTGAAGGCCTCAGCCAGTGCGTGAGCCGTCGAAGTGAGGAGCGCCAGCTGTCGCCGACCTTAATCTCTCGGGGCGACGCTCTTCAAACTCCCGAAGGTCGGGCAGCGCGTCCGGCACCCATGACGGCTCGTTCCGGAATCAAAAGTAGTCGTCCTCTTAGTGGATCATAAAGTCGTTGCCACAGCAGATGCCCTCGTGCAAATTCAAGAATGAGCGCGCCGCAAGTGCCGCGCCATCACCAGAGCGGAAGCAGGTGCTCAACGAGCAGCGCCGTGGGGGCCGCCTTGAACTACTCGCGCTTCCCACCCGGAAAGGCCATGATCTCGCTCGGTGGCGGTGGGACGTGGCCGGGGGGTACAAGGGTAGAGAACACGAGAGGCTTCTCAGATGCAGGGTGGCACGCGCGGGAGTGGGGAGCGATTGTTGGTAGCTCTCATCATGGGCCACGCGCAAAATGCGTAACTTCTGTGGCGGAGTTGAAGAGGTATCTATCCATGACTGCCGCAGACGGATGCGCAATCTGCATGACCCTGCGCCTCTTATGCTTTTGGTAAGAGCTTTTTAAAGGCATCTCTCGATATAGCACTTTTCCAAAGTGTTTTTTTACAGGCGGGTGTTTCATAATAATTGGCAAGTTGGGGGCGAGGGGGCGGAAATTGGCAAGTCGGCATTAAGGTCATGCCAAATTGAAATTGCGATGTCGGAACGGGCAAAAGTGGGCAGGTGTGCCAAGGTATCGGTAGTGGCTGTCGGAAACGAAGATGTACTGAGACAGAAGCAAATGTGGGCAGTTATGAGGCCGAAAGAGTGGGGCAACCAAAGAGAGTGTTGCCATTTTAAGCCCTGTTGATACCCGTACCCAGTGTCATACTTTATCCACGGCACACGTGGTTGCTAGCCGGTGTATTTGGTCCGGGTGGGTATCGTCTTGCCATTCTTTCACAGCCTATAACGACTATCAGTGTAGTATCTGCATATATCCCAAAAGAACACTATTAGAGGACAATTGGGTGTTGACGGAGGTTACCTGCCGCTCCCGTTCAGCGGCTGGCTGCTCAAGTTTACGTAGTATTTATGCGCGGCTTTATATTGGCGAAAATTCCCATGACACGTTGCAAATACATGAATCCGGACCGGAGATAGGCACTGGCTCCCGGGAACTGCATAATTCGGCCGGACGGCTTTGAGATTTTTTTTTCTTTTGTTATTTCTTGTGGGTGTACAGAGTATCCGCTGGCGAATGTCGCCATCCTTAGGACCTTAGGTAGGAATACGATATGGCTAAACTATCCAAGATTCTTCTGGGGTGTACCGACTTCAACAAATACCTGAGGGGCAGCAAAAAAACTGCCAAGTCAATAACATCCCGTTCTTTTCTTCTGCGTGCTCTATAATTTGACTGTGCGGCTCTCGCAACGTCCTGGCGAATTCGCTGTTCTGCACGGCAGTTGATTCCTGCGGTCGAACATCGCCGTCTGCATTCCTTCAGCTCAGTATTCTCATCTACAGCTTTTTTTTCTTGGCGTCGGCTGATACAAGGCAAGATGCGGTTCCTGTGCCTCTGTGGCGCCTATGGCAGCTCCGATGTAAGTCAAATTGCAAGCCGTCCAGTTATGCCGATGAACACTAACAACGCCTAGAAATTCCAAGTACAGCTCGGTGAGTCCCCACATTGCTGGAAATAAACAGCCCACCAGTCGAGCTATACCAACAGCGGCTGACCTGTTTTGCTCTTTGGAAAGCCCCAATCGTCAACGAGCTGACGTCGGACAACACGGCATCCTTCCACTTCATCCATGGGCCCTGCGTCGCCAAGCCGCCCGAGGGCTTCAACGAATACTTTGGCAAGCCGCCCTACTACCGCTTCATCGAACCGGACGAGGACACCAAGGTGACGGCATCCGACGACATCCTGGAGCGGATTCGAGACTTTCCCGATGGCGAGACGCCCGAAGACACGATGCGTGAGCTCATGACCGAGGGTCTCGCCACCAGCCACCGGTCCTTCCACGCCGCCCTCCGATACCTGGTCGACATCATGGAAAGGGAGGGCCCCTTTGATGGCATCATCGGCTACTCGGAGGGTGCGACGGTTGCCGCGACTCTGCTGCTACACGAGCAGAGGCGGTTCAAGAAGAAGAGGATCCAGCCCATGTTCAAATATGCCATCTTCTTTGCCGGGTGGCCACCCGTCGACCCGGAATCGCACTGGATGATCTTGGCGGACGAGAGTGACGAGATGATTACCATTCCAACGTGCCACATCAGTGAGTCATGTATCGATACTTGTCACTGGTTCGGGGAGACGAAATATTTGCTGACTGTTGGCTCAATACCAAAACACAGTCGGCTCTCTCGACCCATACGTCCACGGCTCCATGGCCTTGTACAATGTATGTGATCCTGACACGGCATACTTGTTTGATCATGCCAAGGGGCATACGTTGCCACGTGACAAAGATACCGTCAAGGAGTTGGGTGACGTGGTGAGAGCGGCAAAGAAGGAGTATCGGATCGGACTTCGCTAGATGGGACGGGCAAGTTTGATCTTTTTGCAGGGTGTCTCCTTGTTTGCGTGATTTTGTGACCTCTATGATGATATCATTTAGGAGGAGAAGAAAGAAGAAAAAAATAACACAAGTGTTTATCTTTCTACTTCTGTACAAATACGAGAACTTAACTCAAAAGATGTCGCACTAGAGAAGACGAAACACCACGTCTTGGTTTGTCGGTGGCTCTTATTTGGGTGGGAGCTGTGTAAAAGCAGGTTTTCAAGACACGCAAATGTGAAGTAAAGTTCTTATGCAGTGGCTGGCGCCTTCGCATAACCATCCAGTTACAGCCTGGGTAGGGATCTGCAGGGGCATTAGGTGAGGGAACAAACTATAATTATTTTTATTTTTAAACTGATCGTTTGAAATTTACGGATGACAATCTACGGCGTTCCTGAAAAAGAGGATCCCCAAGGCCGGTACCTTTTTGGCAGTTACATGAGTCTGGTTTGCTGGTAGGTGTTATCGACGATGAACGACATGTAGGTATACTCTGGTTCCAAAATATCTAACAGGTCTCGGGAAGCTTATGCCTAAAGTCTCCCGCCCAAAAGAAATAAGTAAACCCGGACCTGCTGCTAGACTAACAGTTTTATTTCCAGCATCAAATGGCTCAGAAGTCATGTGCAAGAAGATTTGAGTACCATTTGGAGGCTTATCCCAAGCTTAGCAGCACCCGCGCGGATTGTTTCAAGGTATTATGTGGAGTTAAAAGATGATTTGTGTTGGAAAAACATCCTTCGTATGTTATATTTAGAGTTGCAAATGTCACATTTCAGATTCACAAAGCATTACTCGTAAATCTCAAACATGACAAGACAGGGAAATGCCTGCAAACCCTCATATACGTATATGATGATACTTTGTATGGAAACTCCCAAGATTTGAAGATTTGGATAGGCAAGTCAACTTTTATAAATACTTGAGCTGTAGACGGTCCAAGTTTGTGTTTGCTATTCCATCATCTCTCACATTCCCAATCAGACATTCATTCTTACATTCTCAATCCAACGTTCATTCTTACATTCTCGAATCAACGATTCATTTCATTCTCTTATCTTTCTATTCTTAAGAACTACCACTCTTGTTAAAATGCAGTTCGCCGGCTCCCTTGCCATTTTCGTCATCCTGCCCGCTCTGGTAGCTGCAGCTGAACCAACCAACTACCCGAACTCCACCTTACTGTGCTACGACGAGCTTCGAAAAAGCTGCCCGGAGAGTGTAGACGGCAAAAGTCGCTGTCTCGTCATGTATGCCTTCTTCTTCCCCCAGTGATCGTGTACCATCACATTGTCGAGAAAACTGCTTGCTAACAGATGGGGGTCTTCCTCCTTTTTCACGATAGAGGTACTTCCCTTTGCGCTACAACGTGCCAGGACGGTCCAAAGTGCACCGAAGGCTGCAAGAATCAGGGCTTCGTTAACGGCTACTGCACCAATGGGTAGGTCTTCGACTCTTAAGCTTACCTGTTTCTTCTCGCCTCTGGCGCGAAGCCTTCCAACATAACAAGTGCTAACCCTTTCCCCACACATGGGATTTGTAGAAATTACGAGTGCATCTGCTCAAACCTCGACGCGAGCGAGAGTGCCTCGTCGTGATCCGGGGAATGTCTCTCTTGTGGAGTGGGGAGTCGGGGATGTGAGCCGGGCCAACGGAGCAGTTTTATCTGCCCCCTTTTGCTCGGGATAACGTGTGGTTCTTTCACCTTTTTGTAAAAGGTGTATTATTAGCGGAAGCAGGCTTTCAGAATTTGCAGCTTAATTTCTTCTGTTTACAGAAGTTAATTCGGGCTCACACAATATACGACTTTGCTTCCCACACTACTGTCTCTCAACGTCTTCTCGTCTGTGTGCTACCTTGAAAACTTTTGAACTTTCACCAAAACCATGATTATCGACTCAACTACTTAGGAGGCACCCGAGAATAGAACTGGTTCTCTGGTTCCGTTTTTTTTCGCTACTAACCAAGCTTCATGTAGTCAGCCCGTGTGTCATGGGCCAAAGTCTTCACCATGCGGACGTAGATCCAACTCGGTGCCACAACTTGCCCTTTTACAACCTTCAGCACCAGTTACTTCCTTCAGGAACTCCAGCCTAAACCGAGCTGCAGTTTACGGAAAAGACAGGGTTACCGATGAGCCAGCGCTGCAGTGAAACGTAGGTTGAGCAGATACGATGCAATCAAGCTTTTACGCGACAAAGTCATGCAGGCTGTAATTCAACTCAGGAAACACCAGTGCCGCCGGAGGAAAGGATTTCGGCGGCTTGTTATTTCAAGTCGAGATGGTCTCCACATAGCATCGCATAGCGATCTTATTACATCTCTCGTTTACCCATTTATACATATATTTTTAGATCTGCAATTACAAAGTAAGCTGGCATGTACAAACAATCTTGGAACATATATCGACTGCGGCCCCATTAATTTTCTATTATGAAAAATACGCTGGTGTATGTAAACCCCGACCTTCACAGCCCGACCGAGGAGGGGCTCGCGCAGGCACACGAAAGCGGGGCTCGCTTCTGCAACAGAAGACCGGCTGACGATATTGGTGTGAATTTTCCGTAGGCAGGAATTTAATTTGTTTCATCATCAAACACTCGCTTTAATCAACTGTCAATCTTGTAAAAAAAAGAAAAAAAAATAATAATAAAAAAATGTCCGACTACACCTCTTCATCGATCTTGGTCAACCTGCCTCTAGACATCCTCGTCCTCATATTCCCGTACCTGGACGCCAAAAGCTTCATCACCCTGTGCAGCACCTGCAAGGCCTTCCAGCAGCCCTCGATCCGCCTAAACCCCACCTACTGGAGCGCCATCACCCGCGACACCTTTCGGGTGCCAAACCGACCCATTGTTCAGCACGATGGCTTGCGAATGTATCGCCGCCTCCTCCGAGACACGCGCGCATTCACATGGGGCGAAGATGGTAGCGGCAGGCTGGGTCGCAATTTCCATTAGGGGCCAGATCCAAGGGAGATGGATGACGTGCGGGGTTTCGGAATAATTTCCGACATGCAATACGGGTAGGTTTGGAAAGCAGATCCCTCTCAGGATTTTAGTGGGGAAGCATGCGGTACTGACGGGTTTGGGAGACCGGTTTTAAGATTTCTTTTTTTGCCTTTTTTTTTATTACCCTGCTAATAACACGTGCACAGCGGCTGGTCAACCACCCTTCTAACATCCACCGGCCAGCTGTATACTACAGGAGTTCTGGATGGCAAGAGTTATGGACTTACCCGGAAAAAGGCAAGGAAACTCGAATTTCCAGGCTCCCTAGGCAAAAAACTTGATAATCCAAACCTCACCGTCCGTCAATTTTCATCGGGAAAAAAGCACATCCTTGGTCTCTCAAACACCGGCCGCATCTGGGCTTGGCACGATGCCACCAAGCCTGCCAGGCACATCTTATTGTCTGGCGTTAATGCTACAAAACTTAACACGCCCCAAACCTCTGGTAAAAAACGCGGGCGTGTTGAGCGAATAATGGCAAGCTGGACTCGAAATTCTGAATATATTCAGGATTATAGTATTATCGTTTGGAAAAATATGTTTAACATCATGGATACACAAGGTAAAAAGAGTGGTGATACTACCATTAACGATAACGTTATCATTCCAAAAACTAATTATCAGCATGGAATTACTATCGCTAATCAATCGGATACGGACCGTACGGTTGGCCAAAAAGTCGGAATTATTTGCAATCACATCCTGCCGACCCACTGCCTAATTTTTGTTACTGACTTGGGAAAGGTTTTTTGTGCCAAGGTTAACCATAACCAGGACGAGGATATCCTGGAATTTCGCGCTTTGCGCAATAAAAACTCGGTCCTGGACATCCATGGCTCTCATCTACGATTTGGAATTCTCAAACGCGACGGCGTCATCATCGTTCACCAGGACTACATCCATGCCTGCTGGAACGCCCGCGCGAGGAATCGCGAACAGACGGGGATCCCGGGTCTGCTGGCAATTCCGGCCCTCCAGAAAGGCGACGTGATATCCATGGCCTTTGGGGACTACCACTTCCTGGCGCTGCATGCAAACGGGCGCATCACGTCTTACGGCACCGAGTGCCGCGGCTGTGGTGCCCTGGGCTTGGGCGATGCCACAGGGGCCGGTTTCTTTCGCGGTCTAGTCTCGCGCCTGGGTGATTACAAACTTCTGCCGCACGCCTACACCAATGGCCGACGTGTCGTTTTTGGACAAGCCATGATGGAGTGGTTGTCAAGCCTGCAGTTAGGCGGACCGGACCGCGAAGAAGCGGCCAATCGGGCCAGGAGCCTCCGTTCGAATGACCTGACCGCTCATGGAGAGGTCAGCGAGTGGGTAGAACAGCAGCTGCAAGTGTGGGAGGAGCTACATGGCCAGATGGGCGACGATGGGCTCGGGAGGTACTTTGCGCTAGGGGTCTGCGCCGCGGGGTGGCATTCGGGGGCACTGCTTCTTGTGAACGAGAAGTTGCGTGACGAACTGCCTGAAATGTTCAAGGACATGAGGTATCCTCGACTACGACTCAGCGATGGCAGGGAGATGGAGGGGACAAAGGACTTTGACGATTGGCCCTATGGACGCCCGGAGTGGGATTTGAGAATTCCTATGTAATTTCTTTACATGATATCCACCAGATCCCTGTCCGACGTCTGCTAAACATTAACCCTCGGTATCGATCGCCCTTGTCTTCTTCCGGGTAGCGTCTAACCTTTTGATCCCCACCTTCTTGAGCACGTGTCTCAGATATTTTTTGACTTAATTCAGCATTCACTAATCTCTTTCAGGTCTTATTCTTGCAGTTCCGCCGTTAAGTTCCCCACCTTTTTCCACTATTGCGTGTTGATGAATCGGTATTCTGCAAGGGCGACGTGGGTCTAGAAAGCTGCTGGTATGCCAAGCTGTCAGTCCGATAATAAATCGAGGATGAAGCTCTTGGGGAATCTTGGCAACCTGCCATTCCTTGTCTCGCAACCATTCCGCTTGAACGCATTGACCTTGTTACTCTTGAGTACGTAGTGCCTCGCCGATCTCGGGACCTTGATCTCGGAGCCCTTATTATTTCTCGAGTTTGTCAAAGAATTAGTTCCAGGCTCCCTGGCAATCTTTCTTGCCCAAGATCCTCATCGTGTATCACGACATGGATTCTCGATATGAAGGCGGTTAGCTAGCTTCTTTTGGCATGGCGCCCAGCATGGAGAGACTTTCCCCACTTGCCATTGGTGGAGAGGAAGAGGATACTGCGGTAGCATTCGATCTGTCGCGAAAATACTGGGAACAAGGCTCAAGAGCTGTCAGCTCTCGTCTACCAATAATGCCGAGAAGAGCCCACGTGCTAGAACACATACCAAAAAGCGAGACTGTTCCTCTTCAGATCAGAATTCGCTCGTTTCTTCCAAAAATACATCGGCCTCACCGAAGTGTACCAATGCTTCCCATTTGTGGCCCGACTTTAGCTACTTTTCCAGCGTCCTCTTGATCTGAAACTCATCGGTTCCGACGTCTCCGCATCGGAGTGCAAGAAGGGCTCATCCGGTGGGCTCAGCAATGCACTCGGCAGTGAAAGTCTTGCCCACGCCGGGACTTTTGTGCAAAAGGAAAGCTTGACCGTCGCCCTTGTTTTAATTGCAGTCGGTGCTCTGTGGTGTGCTGCTCCTGTCTGCGTGTTTGCAGACTAGAGACTTTATTATCATCGCTTGCGTGTGCCTCGGAGAAGATCAGATTTTCAAAGGGAATTTCATTTGGCTTTGTGCAATTGCAATTCTCAACCCAAAAACGGCCTGCACGACATGAGGCCAGTATTTGTTTTTAGGATGCAGAACTCCTGAACTGCCAACCTCCGGTTGTAGTAATAATTTTAGGGTGCCCTGCGAACCACATCTTCACTATCGTCGGAAGCATCTTGCATACTAGGCGACCGAGGTCGAACTCCTTTACAGGACATCGGGTGCCGGGAACCCACGCCGCGGTACGATGAGGTGTCTACCATTCAGACTCATATGGACAGAAGCGCCGGTCAGTCCCATGTGCGAGAGCCGGGTCACGTCGGCAGCACTCCGCGTCTCCTAACTCGTCTTTGGCTTCGGGCGTGCCGCGAGCTCGAGGCCTTCTCAGCATCTCCGGAATGTGCCAGAGCCAACGTACACCCCTCAGCAGTGAAGCTGATTGCAGCGTTGATGATATATGCACCTAAAACACTGATTTTCGTCGTTGGTCGAAATAAATCTTGCCGATTGCGTGACGATGGGGCTACGCTTGACGGAGCTGATTAAGCTCCTCAGCGATTGCGGACTTGCCGAGGGCCGTGTGATTAAGGGTTCTTCTCACCACCGTAGGGTCAAGCCCTTTGCTAGCCAAGCGTCCACAAAGAGGTGAGAGAGTCGACGTGGGCAGGATGGCTCAGTGCCGACCCAGGGCAGCCGCTCAGGGGCTGGCTTCTTGTCTCCGAGTTGTGGGTGAAGGGGGGTGATGGTGGCGTGTTAAATATCTAACCACTTAGGCCATTGTAAGCTTATGGCTTTCCCGCTCAAGGCTTTGATGTTTTGTATGCAGTTGTGCCCCAGAAGGTATTCGATATTATGGTGGAAAATGTAAGCGACTTCCAAGCAAACGACTGCCGCCAGCCAAGCAGAAAGTGAGGGGTGCAGAGGATTTCAAGGAGTTTTGACGACGATCAACGTTTGCCTATGCATCACTCATCCTGCGCATATAAGCTTCCATGGGAATAGTGTTTCTCGCTTCCATTTATCCCGAAACCTGGATGGCCAAGATGCGCGGGGAAAATGCAGGTGACGTCGTTACGTCGATGAAAAACAACAAGCTCCTGCGAGCATGTAGAAAGACATGGGAAATGTTTACATCACAACAGGCTGCGGTACAGGAGATACAAGTAAGTAAACAAAGATGCTGGCAAGAATCCCTTTTGCGATGGCTATGGTGCTACTAATGTCCATGCTGCCGGGAGCGGGTGCCACCATCGTCATGGCTGAAAACACCACCGCGACTGAAGTGGTGGATGGAGCCTTTCAACATGGTCCAGACCAACCTGCGCATAGACGCAGACATGGACGCCGAGACGGTGGTCGACTTCATCGTCCGTCACGGCGCCGATGTCTGGCTCACCAGCGTCGGCAGCATCCTCGCCAACTACCCCACAGGCCTCGACTTCCAGATCCGCAACTCATATCTCCAGGGCGATCTCGACTGCCCTGGTGCTACCGCAGAGCTCACTGATGGAGGAGGGGGATTACGCGGTTGCGTTGGCCGAGTATAAGGGGCTGTATAGGATGTTGCAGGAGCTGCATGTGCCCTTTGACGTCGTGGGGCAGTAGAACATTGCGAGGATGGAAGGCCTTTCACGCTACTCTTTGATTGTGCTGCGGAATCTGGGGCAGCTTAAGGAGGCGGATTCAAGGAAGTTGGATTCGTGGGCGGAAAACGGGGGTATAATCCTGGTAACAGGGGCAGTTGGGACACACACAACAACCGATAACAGCACCATTCTCCAATTATCATCACTACCTGCAGCCCGACGCATCTCACACGAGACCGATGAAGAAGCGCTATGGTCTCTCTATTTTGCACCATAACAAAACGGAACAGCAAACAACACCTACGCAGGCCCGATCCTGCCCCTCCTGGGCTCCTACTCCCTCTACGAATGGAAAAGCAACACGACAAGCCTGTACAGAAGCTAGGCTATGCACCCTTTGCTCCGCCCTAGTACATGTACGGCACTCAGCAAACCGAAGAGCGC
>JAVHJQ010001319.1:0-32332 GCA_031306095.1 Pyricularia sp. CD86 | reverse complement strand
GAAAATAATAAAGTGCCGATGACGCAGGTCCGGACCCGAGATTGGAAAGACGGGCTTAGGCGCGCGGTAGCGGGTTCAGGCCTGATGCCGGTGCCGGGGTAATGGTCGAAAAATAAAATAAAAAAAGATGCGATGCGATGATGTGATGCGATGCGATGCGATGCGATAACGGCAGCACCAATCAGTACGCACGCTCGTTGGTCAATTGACAAGCGCTTGGGCAACAAGCGGCAAGGTTAACTGAGATCCGAGAGATAAGGCCCCGGGTGATTGCTTGGACGGCAGGGGTTTGATCCAGATGTGCCTGGGCTCGACTTGTCGGTTTGTCCAAAAGTTGAGATAAGAGAAATGTCGATGACAGGTTCAGTGGAAAATCTGCAGAGGGGTTCGGGTGTAATTTTTATGTAAAAGAAAGAGGAGAGACGGGGTTAGAACGACTGGTCCACGACGGGTAACAAGACACAAAAAGGTCCGCAGCCGCACGCCAACCAAGGACTTGAAAGTCAGCTCCTCTTCCCTCTTCCTTAGCCATGCAACACACCCGTGCTAGGGCTTCCCCTCCCCTAGACCGAGCCAAGCGAGCTGGGGACCCTGCTCCAGAGACCGAGTGGGAGGTCCAATTTTTGGCCGAAGAGCGGAGCTCAACTTTTTTTTTTTTCTCTTGCTCTTCTTTCTTCGCCTTGTTATTTCCTTCCCTGGCGACAAGGCGTTTGCCCCAACATGCGGAAGCTACGCCACGTCGTATGGACGACAGTCAAGCAACTTAGCTTGAGCCCGTGCTTATTCCCAAAGTTGGTCACCTGCTGACCCAAAAGAGAGCCAGCGAAGAGAGTAAATTCTATCCAAGTTGGAAAAGAAGTTGCTTCCAGTTCTTGGGAGCAAATATACCTTGGGGTGGCTTCTTGCATGTAGCGACTGCTTTTTGGGATGCAGAGAGTTTTCACGCCGTCTTTTCCCGGGCTGGAATGGATGATGAAAAAAGGTGTGGGTGGCGTGTGATATGTCGCTGGTGAACGAACGCCTCCCCCACTTGAGCAGTTGCTCTGCCGTTATGACACAAGACGTTGGTGGACGACAGACGGCTTCTTCAATGAGAATAGCTGTTGGGTCGGGTGCCCGTGGGTTAAGGGAGAAAAAAAGGGAGAAGAAAAATCTAGCTGTTTGTTGATCGAGCCTCTCTATGCTAGGAAGAACTGTGCGGGTAGTTGAAGTTGAACACCGACCCGGCTACCATAACGGTATATTTTGTAGTATATGGCCAAGCTAAAGACAAAGAGAAGAAAGAATAAAAAAATGAAACCCCTGGAGCCAAGAGGATACGATTTTGATGACCTTTTTTTTCTACTTTCTCATTTTATTCTTCTCAAGGGCAAATGCTCCCGTTATATCTTGGGAAAAAGTTCAAACGTAAGTACCCAGGGCATGTTCGTTCCTCCATGCCATGTTAGTGCAGTTAGGGCTCCTCTCACCCACTTCCCCGACCCGCTTGCGCCGTCATCCCAGGGCATCCACCTTCAGACGGCCGGAGAGTCACGACTGTTACATTCAGGGCCTTTCCAGCGTTTTCGGGAGCGTTTTTTTTCCCATTTTGATGAGCTCGATCGGATTGCCAAGACGCTTCTGCCCGGGATTTGAACGTGACATTGTCTATTCTGATGCAAATGGACACTTTAATCGCATCTCGCCAGTAAATAATTTAACAACCGGTACCAGGCAACCGAGTACTCGTCGCTCCCTGCCACATTGAGCGAAAGTACCCATTTCAACTTGAACTGTTTGTCTGCCAATCCCCAGAAGACTGATCTATTACCCAACAGCTACGTCGTACCGTACCACATCAGTTTTGTAACGATGCAAAAAGTAAAAATGAAAAACTCTCATTCCCCCCCATACTTGGAAGGAAGGATATCAAATCCGCAGAGAAAAGTGTCTTTCAACCCGACAAAGGCTACTTCCTTCACTCATAATTCCGCAGGTCGTTCAACCGGGACGGTAGTCGGCTCGGATCCTGGTGTCGGCTGCGGGGTGTTTTCTCCGGTGTCGGAGGAAAAAGAGAATTTGGCTGCAGGTGCCTCGTCCAGCTGGGATGAACGTGGCCACCACAATGACATGAAGTGTGTGTTCGCTCGGCTTGGCTGCGAACAGCTGCCAGACGCGATGAACGCTGCGTTTCCACCCTAACGTGCGGTGCTCCAAGTTTCGAAGAACCAAAGGTCATTTGAGCATAATCGATTTCTCCAATTTTTGGTTGGCTAAAAGGAAACGAGAGTAGACGACGTCCCTTGACCAAGCGAGTGGGCCTGACCCTAGGTAACACATCAGGCCTGGTTTTCGCTGAGCCGAGACTTACCAAGTCGAGGCACTTTGACCCTGGTACTCTTAGCACACCAGATGGTACCATACCAGCCATCTGCATAATGTGCCGGTCTGCGGCGTTTTCTCTGCGTTTGTGTTTGCGTTTGCTCTGCGTTTACAATTGCGTTTTCCTTTGCGTTTGCAGTTGCGTTTTCTCTGCGTTTATGGTTGCGTTTTTTCCTGTATTTTTTTTCTTTCTCTTCCCCTCGCCTCTAAAAATATGTCAGCGGAACATAATAGTCGGATGTGTTTTCTCATATGCATTCTTTTACGCTCCGTAGGTTGACCGCGCAATCTATCCAGCGAAATGGTATAAATGGGGACAAGTGTATGTGAAGTTATGGATAGTCAATAACACCTCAGCAGAAATTTACAATGGCTCGAACAACAGTTTGGTCTTCTCACAAAGAACGCAAAAACAAGCAAGACTGCTTGGTAATAGCGTTGGAAAACGTTATTCAGAGTCTCAGAAAAGTATAGCGGCCGGTGCGGCCGAGGCGGCTGCAATAAGATGCCGACGTTATGGCCAGGGGTGATGAAGCTGTGTGCCAGTGTGGCATGCACCGCCACGGCGAACTAGAATCCCCGCGGAGCTAAGGTAGCTTGCTAGAGACCATCGGTCGGTTCTATCGCACCGTACCATCCTTCTGCACCGCGACAATGTTGGGACCAGGATGTCTACCGGTAGAGACAGACATTCCGCACATACACACACACCGACCTCTTCTGCCAAGGGACAGTGGCATATTAGCGCGACATGCATGGTGATCAGTCAATCCAGAATACTCGCTCTATTGGCAACTCATCTTTCCGAGTGTTCGGGGGAACCGCATTGTCGGGATATGAGCGCGTGACCTCTTTGTTGCTGGTGGCGTTCGCATGCATGGGCACATAAAATCAGGTGTGGTCTCGAATCATTTGTCACCAGGGCTGCTGACAACACAACGACAATATTGACCGCAGAGACTATCAGAAGGAACAAATAGCCACCGAGCTAGATGCACTTACGGAGTACTGTAAAGTGAGCCAGCCCATTTGAAAGCTAGCCTATGCGCCCCACTTTGAAAGTTTGAAATGAATTGCATTCGCCGAAGAATATTCCGTGCTATACGAAGTAATTACCAGGTTTCTAGTGCTGGTAGGTCATGATGCTACCACACTTGTCCCTCTACTACAGAAACATTTGCAACACCTTCGCCTCCTGACGTCTAACCCGACGGATCGTCGAAGAGGCGTTGTCCTTCTTCCCATGTCGATCTTTTCTAGCTTACAATCTTGCTAGTTGTGTAAAAGAATTCGTGCATGTACCGTAATGCAGGTTCTGAGATATGTGATATTTTCTGTAAGGATCACAATATAGTATCGATTGCCATGTTTCGTATCCATATTCAAACAATTGGAATTGACCATGCGATAGCATTCATATAACGTCCATCTATGGCCGAGCTAGGGAACCTCCCGTAAAAGCCTGGATTATATTCGTCCCAATCTTGAACTGGTCCTCCAATGACTCTGCCAGTGAATACTCTTCATGTGATCCCCGCCGCGGTGCGAGAAACAACTCAAGTTGTAAACAGAATATATTCGGAGCAACTCACGTTGGCTGGTACACAACGTGATTCTTCTCGTTAGAAGCTCAGTCACAACCAAAAAAATATGGCGCATCGCTCAACGCGGCGGCGGGTTATATGGTGCGATAATGCCGCTTCAGACCAATCAAATGAAACACACTATTAGTGGGTCGTCGCGGTACTTTTTGGAGCTTTGACCACCGAGAGGCTCGGGATCTGCTCCACAGGGACAAAAGTGTTTGTTTACTTTCCAAAACCCCCGCCCATGTTTACATGGAACACCACTTTTTCCACCCTGACATCATCCAAGTTCCTCCATTCTTGACCACCCCAGTCCTAGCCTGGAGTTATCGAGATTAGAACGCATCGTTCCTCTACTCCAGATATAGGAACTTCTTTCATCCATTGAAGGAACGGAAAGTAATTATCACAAACATAGTCGAACAATGGCGCGTCCCCGTCGCTCAACGCGCCTGGCTGCGAATGCTGCTCCGGAGGTGAGTGAAATCGAAAACAAACCAAGCTTGCACACCGCAACTATCAAAAAAAAAAAAACGCGACGAAAAATCAACCGGACTTCTGCAATCCTATAACCGAGCTTGGAAGGCCTTTGCTAATGTAGATTAATAGGAATCGTCCCTCCCTAAACAAGAGCTCGGCTCGGTGGAAGAGACTGATGAGACCACTCCCGTCGAGAAGACCCCGGCCAAGAAAAGCAAGCTTCCCAAAAGCAGCAGGTCAACCAGAGGCAAAGCAACAAAGAGCCAACCAGTGGAGAGCAGCCCATCTCGCGCTCACGACACTGCTAAAGATGACGCCCATGCGGCTTCCTCCCCTTTCCCGCGAACCCCGGCATCATCCGCCATCAAGCCGCCGGCAACAGAGATGCATCCCGAGCACTACCACGCTTCTACCGCCGCTCCTTCTTCTGCTTTGCACCTTGGATTCTCGGATATCAATCCCGCAGGCCCTTTGAACTCATCACCTACAATGGAGGTGACGCAGAGAGCGGCAGCTGCACCATCGCGAAGGACTAGCACGGTACCATCAGCACCATTCACTTTCCATCTTGAAAACCCTAGCGCCGCGACTGGCGGCCTTAGTGAACGTACCAAAGCACTTCTGGAAGATATGCGTGGCGACATTGAGCAAATCGCGGCAGACCTCAGGGCTAAGCGTGACCAGGAGAAGGCAGAGGCGGAGGCAAATGGACGCAAGATCGCCTCAGCCAAGGGAAAACGCGGTCGATTCAGCGACGTGCACTGGAAGGAACTCCAGAAAATGGACTCTATTGTCAATCACCCCAGCGTCCAACGCTACAAGACTATGAATAGCAATGGCAGTAGCAGCAGCATCGCCGGCAACGTCTCAACCAGTCCGGCTCCATTGACCAAGGGCATCAAGCGAACGCAATCTAAAGCGAACCTCAACGATTCGGAGCCTCGTAAGGGGGTTGCGACTGCTGAATCCTCTAGGAAGCCGGCTGCGAAGTTCCCCATCTCACCCGCAAAGCGGCAGAATGGTCTCTTTGGAGGCAGCAGCGATGAGGTGCCCCCATCCGCAGTCAAGCGCGCAAGACAACGTATCGAGGACGATGCATCTACCGCTCGTCCTGTATCCAGGGATGCCAGCAGCATTCCACGGCCGACTACCGCCGGCAGGGAAGGCCCCGGCCTCCCGCCGCGATCCCACACCACGGTGTCGGCGTTGATGACTCCAACAAAATCATCTCTGGCCCGATCTGTCGCTTCGGCGACAAAGCCAGGCCCGAGCGGGTCCCTCACTGCTCCCGCACCACCAGGACGTCTCAAGCCCTCAGCAAGCAACAGCAGCTTGGCCATGGCGTCCAAGATTGCGGCACCAGTCCGGTCACCCAGCCGATTCGATAGGATCAAATCAATGCTTCGAGGGGGCCAGAAAGACGATGGCCCCAAACCCGGTAGCACTTTGCCGGTCCCCAAGGTTTCTGGTCTCAAAACACCGACTGCTTCTAACCTCGACAAGCCACTACCTGCAGTGCCAGCAACTACCCCTTCTCGCAAGCTTATGAAGCGCGTCGTCTTCACTCCGGATTCCAAGAAGCCCGTAACTTTTCTGGGCAATGATCGCACCCCTTCTCCGCTCAAGTCGATTTTGAAGTCTGGCCTGCCGCGGTCGAAAACTATGGGCAAGCTACCTGAAGTCCACTACCCGAATCTAGACACAGTCATGGATGAAGGTGAAGGTCAGGAAGGCAGCGTTCCCGCGGTACAATATCCGGATTTGCAAACTTTAACAGATGGACCTCCCGAGCCTACCACGACTTCAGAGACTGGTGTTCTCGGATCGACGGTCCCTGGAACGTTTACTTTCAGAAGCGATCGCACGATCGAGTTCGGGGCCACCTCGCCTGTCGGCTTCGGTGGCTCGCGCGGTCAATCCAGTGTGAGACATGTGAGACAGTCAGTCATGGATTCGCAGAGCCCCATGGCGATGCCAGGTAGCTTTCCGGACTCGGTATCCGAGTTCACTCATGGAGGAGGCGGTAACTCTGGCCAACGCGAAAACAAAGAGAATCGTGCGCCTTCGGCATTTTTGCCTGCCGTAAAGCATGGTCTTGGTAACAAGAAGCGCCATCGTGCGGACTCGGATGATGAAGATGAAGTCTCTGAGGAACGGGCAACCAAGAGGGCACGACAAATTGAGGACGGTGAAGCACTTTTTGGCTCAAGCCGTGGTGCCAAGGGGTCGGTCAGTGTGCCACCCAAGGCTCGCAAGCAACATCCGAGAACGATGCTGTACAGCTCGCCCAAGAAACCTTCAGAGTTTCCCGGGGTCGGCACCAAAACGCCATCCCCTGTGAAGAGGTCGGGCATAAGTCTCAGCCGCCTTTCCATGCTTGCACGACCCAAAATGCGGAAGTGAGATGGCATTTGCTCGTCCGACATGGCTTCCGAGAGGCTCTAATTTCTCTAGCCTCCAATTGTGAATAGACCGCCATAAGCCAACGTTGCTTACGACTGAGCAACAAGGCTCGGTGAGACGGTTTCTTTCCCACCAACAGAACGGTGTATACTGCGCCGTTTATGCAGTCTTTGCACTTTTCTAGAATGTCTAAATACTTTTTTGAGGTTATTTTTTCTTTTTACTTGTGAAATCGTAAGAGACCTTTCCCTGGATGCGTCATCAGCCGTGGCTGGCCAGTGGATAGAAACGGTCAAACTGCGAGGTTTCCGCACAGGCGTTGTTTGGGTTATGGTTTCGTTTTTGTTATTCGTCTCTACGATGGGTCACAGGTTGGGCAGGTCATGGAGTTTATTTGAAAGAAAAGCAGGCAACAATTTAGTTGATGGTAGAGACATTCAGAGGAGAGTAGGGTCGGCTACTGAGATTTTTGATCTTGGGTTTTACCGAATCGCCTATTCTCCAGAATTAGTTGGATGTCCTGCTATTGCGTCTATTTGTTTGTTGGATTATGTTTCAAGGAAGCCCTTGGGATTTTGGGACTGCTGGTATATTTTCTCTTGCATTTATTTATGGTCAACTGTACAGTATTATCGTGTTTGGTCGGATGGGTCTAGGAAAATCGCAAAGCATCATATGCTTGGTTCTTAATTCAGTACGCCGTTTGGCCGTCATTAACAACCTGTGAGGTTGCCTCTTTTCAGCCTGATGTGTGTGCTATATAATAGGGGGCTTGGGACGATTTGTCTGCATGTGTCTCGTAAAGTGCCCGATCTCAAGATCAAAGATACAAAAAGATACATCTGTCACTCTTCGCTGACCTCGTTCCTACCTAGGTCCCTAGGTAGGCAGGTACCTGCCTCAACCTAATACAGCTAGCTGCTTTGATTTATGCTTCTATGTTGGCTCATGGGGAAGGTGTAATGAAACGACGAGAGCAAGTGAAGGATACCTTACCTACCTTATCTAGGTGGGTGTGGAGTTCGAAGAATAAACATTGATTCATTGTATTAAAGTTATTCCCACTTTTGAGCTGGTAGGTAGCTACCTTACCTTGCCTCCAAGTAACTGGGATCTATTTTAAAGACAGTACCATTCATCAGTCCTCACTATTCCGCTTCATCTTTCCTACAGTTTTAAACCAGTTAGATCATAGCATTCCTAGAACAGATGATCAGCCCACCAAGCATTGTTAACAGTAGCCATTAATCGCAAAAGCCACTATTAAAACAAAACAAAGCAAAACAAGCGTCCTCATCACAGATACATCCCATCGATGCAGCCCATACTCAACACTTCCGTCCAAACACGGCGGCCAGTGTTGTCCACCGCAGCCTCGGAGCCTTTGATACCGATCAGCAGGGACTCTCTCTACCCGCGATATCGACCCGTGTTTGTCTGCAGCTTCTGCCACCAGCCGCACCGGTCCCCAGCGCACGTCGTCGGCGAGTCTGCGCGCCTCACGTGCGAGGGCTGCTACCAGGCCCTCATAGACCTCGCCGTGTGCTGGAAGTGCGGCGAGCTGGTGTACCGGGGCGATGCCTGCGTCAGCCTCGGGTGGTGCTTCTGGCACCGTGTCTGCTTTGGATGTCTCTTCTGTGGTGGGAGGACGAGCATGCAAGAGGTTTGGGGGAGAGATGTTTGGCAAGCTGACTGGTGGGAAGAGACTGGCGGTAGCAGAGGCGCTGCGGTCGAGCTGAGCGAGATCCCGCTGTGTCAACACTGTCTCCTGAAAATGGCGGGAGATGGTGCGGATGAAGATGAGATCGTTCGCTTGGCGTTGGATTCGGCCCGCAAGGGGGAGGTAGAACTCATCCGGGCAAGGTACGAGAAGAACAAGCATGCGGCTCGAGGGTCCCATGCGGTGATGTCTGAAGCCCAGGATGAGCGATATGATCGACCTGTAGTAAGCTAAGTCCAAAAAAGAGCCTGAATAAGTCCCTTAGACCGCTAGTTAAATGCCTGCTGACTTGATAATGTATTTTTGTTCAGTCCCCCAAGGAAGTAGCTGTTCAGGTCGACACCACATTCCCTGATCATATCGTGAAAGACAGGGCAGCGAGTATGGCCACAGTGGGCGTCAAGAACATCGATAATACGTCTTTAAGCACCATTTATGTCTCCATGTCAGATCCTCTCAATGGGCCAAGTTTCAAGCCAAGTCCTACCAAGTCTATTCCACTCCAAATGCAACCTTTCGCCCGACATGTGAGCTTGGATCACGGAATTCAACCAAGGAAACAATCTTCTTGTCAAAAACATGCCGTCTCTTCCCCTGTGACACGATCAGCATCAGTAGCCTCACCGACTACGTATAATGTATACAGGGCAATGGGCACTGACAGGCTGCCAAGTTGCCCAAGCCAGGATGCTGTCAAACGCACGAGTTTGACATCTTCATGTGTCACGGACACCCCAAGGCCTCAAATCCGACGGCAAAGGTACTCCTGCGTCAGCAACGAGCCCAACCTGCGACCCTCGTTGCATAGTCAGAGCTAGCGGCACATGCAGCGAAGACATGTATCCTTCCAAGGTTTCTCGGCCGGCCAAGAACCTCGACCGCCAACTCGGATGGACATGCCTCCAGGCCCAGTAATCCCAGGAGGGAATACATGCGCGCCAGAGTGGGAGAAGCATGGACCGTTGTCTATGGATGATCATGATCCCTTGGGTGCGGAAATTTCTACCACGCGTACAACAAACAACAAAGTCACTCGATTGGCTCACGAGCACAAGCCCATTCCTCCTGCCATCCCTACAAAGAACCACTCTGTATCCGATGATAGAAGACAAAGCCAATCTCGGATCCCCTTGCCTGCAAGTGACCAGTCTTCCAAGGTGCTTGACCGGTCGGGGCCGTCGTGTCAGCTCAAAAGTCCACGGTCTTGAGAAGGGACTTCGCCAGTCGAGATACCAAACGCAGCCGGCCATGATGTAGGAGCTTGACCAGGCACGGGGTTGAAAGGATTATGCCGTGAAAGATGCGGCCAGCCAGTGACAGATCCTGGAACGTGGGCGCACCGGAATATAAATGTGCCAGAATGTAGGCTTGGAGTAGAGATGGGGAGAAAACAGACCGTTTATCACTAGAATGTCCGGGCTCTTCAATGACCAAGATAAAAGAAAAGAGTTTGACGGGGGAAACAAGATGTACATATCCTTCTATTCCTTGTATATGCTATTTTACATTTTTAAGTCGTTTCAGCAGTAGAACTCATTGTAACTCCCAGGCCAAGACGTGCTTTACTGCCCAGAGAACAAAGCTGTTCATTGTAAATGCGTAAACAAGCATCTCGTTGCTTGCCTGTGTAGATCAGGACTGTACCGACAGAGCAGATGAAACAGCAGCAGCTTCATCTTGAGCCAACTCTTCACCGACTTGTCCCGCAGCCAGATCAGGAGCGCTGGTTTCGGCCTCATCGCCCTCTTCCTCCAACACGATGTCATACATCTTCTGCAGCGCCGGCAAGAACTCGACCGCTTCGGTGAACTCGCCGAGCTTGGCCCTCATGTGGTCAAACGCGAACAGGACAATCATGTCACCGTCGGCGCTGTCCCGTCGCGCTATATCCCTGGGGATGCTCGCGTAGCGTTGTGAAAAGTGAGTCATCAGTACCCTGCGCGCCTTCATGCGCCTCGCCACGTCCATGGCCTCACTCATGGTGCTGTGCTTCTTGGCGATGGCATCACCCTGCTTTTCAGTCTCAAAGGTTGCTTCGTGTATGAGCAACGTCGCGCCCTGGCCTATGTGGACGAATTCGTCTGATGGGCGGCAGTCGCCCGAGTAGGCCACCTTCAGGCCCGTCTTCTCCCAGGTGAATACCGTTGCAAACGAATCGAAGCAGTGGTCGGTCTTGGCCACGTCTATCTGCGTAAGGCCGCCGAGGTTGGCTTGTTGAGTCTCGGTAAACATGATGGGCTCGGCAATGCGCGTGGTTCTGTTGGGCCTCGTCACGCCGATTAGTGTCAGACGGTTGCTAATATACTCTACATTTTGGTGTTCTTGAATGTAGTTCATGAGGCCTATTGGGCCGACCACCGTGAGGAACCGGGGAGTTCCTTCTGATGTGGTTGCGCTGAGGGACGAGGTAGCTGCATCCCATGCCTGAAGAAGCCTCGCGGTACCAAGGTGGTGGTCTGCGTGAGGGTGGCTAAGCCAGAGGACGCGAAGGTCGCGCAGTATCTCGTCGGTCCCCTCGATGCCATAATGACGACGAAGCTGGCTGAGCGTACTTTCGCCGCAGTCGAACAGATAGTTTCCGGCGCCTGGGACGCGCACAAGTGTAGCTGAAACGTTGCGATAGACGGACGGCAACGAGGAGCCAGTCCCGAGGGCAATCACTTCGGCATCGGGGCAAGGCAGGTCCTTGTTGTCCGCTTGCACAAGAGCCTGAAATTCTTGCTTGTTGACAGTCTCGCGAGCGACGTTGATGAGTTCCTTGACTGCCGAAGAAGGTTGGAGCTCTCGAGCAGCAGTAGCCACCAGCGGCAGTGCTCTGTCGTCTTGGAATACTTGCCTGGGGGCCAGCTCCAATCTAACCTCGGGTTTCGCTGGCACAAAGGGTTTCAATGACAAATCGCCCATCGGCTCAGCGTTGTCGAAGACTGGTAAAGGGAAACGCTTCTTGTCTAGGTAGTGATGCCTAATAATGCCTTTGGCCGACTTCCCAAAGGCGATATGGTTCGCACAAACATCCAACGATGAGACGGTGTGTCTCAGGTGACTGTGCTTTCTCATGAAGGCTAAGATTCTCTCGTCATCTGCCAGGCCTTGACCAAGTGTCCAGTAGATGGCGACCATGTCACTCATTACTTTTTCGTTATCCCATTCTGGCCTGGACAGCAAGGATTCGACGTAATCAGCCGATGGAACGTCGACCACAGCAAAGCCCACACCGGGAACGGGAGGGGCCATGACCATTTCAGGCGTGATCACATTGCCAGAGGCTGTGGTGACCGACTGGCCCCTGCATACCAGACTTCTTTGCTTCTTTTCGAGCCCAAGTTTATCTGCGGCCGCACTGTCGAACTTGCCACGGCGGGAATGTAATTTCACTATGTAGCACATTGATGTACTGGAAGGAGAAGTTTTGGGGAGATTCCGTATTTGGTTTGGATTCCAATTTCTCCTGGTCAAGACAGTTATATCCGGAACCGGTTCCGAGCCCCCAGGCCGAGGACCCTGGTATTCCTCCAGGTTGCCATTCTTGCGTACGTATAGAGTGGTGTCCCTGCTCCGGACCTGGGACAGTTTTGTTTCGACAAGGCCGTCTAGCCGCCAATCAGTCTCAAACATGGTCATGAGCACCGACTTGACAAGCTGCTGGTCTGTTTCACTGAGCATCTCGGGCCCAGGCTCACTATCACCATGACTGACCTTGGCCCGCTTTCTGCCACCGGGGGAGTGGCTCGTGTTGGCTGATAATGGGACGTGCCACACACGAATATTTTCGTCTTCCCAGTCATGTTCGGAATTGCTCGGATCTTCCAGCCTCGGGTCGGCCAGAATCTCGTTCACATCCAGGGGCAGTTTCTGGCGCAATATGAAGCTGCGGCCCATGGCAAGATAGTAGGGCAAGTTCCTGCCCCCGCGCAACCGCAACTTGTTCAAATTCGAGGCCTTTGATTCGTTCTTTTTGCTTTTGGAAGTATTGTCCTTGATAGCCATCGATTTGGAAGCCGCCAGTGTGAGCACCATGCCCATGAGGCCGCTGCATGTTTCGGAGCCGATGGGGCCAGTGACCATGATTTCCTCAAGCTTGATCATGGGCCTGTCGTTAGACCTATCGGCTAGTACACGCTGAGTGCCCTCGGGGATTCTCCCAATCAAGTAGCGGCGAGTGTCGCAGTGCAGCCATATCGCGGACCCTGCAGTGTCGGCCGTCGGGGCCCAGACAATGTCTGCTTGAGATAGCATGCTTGTTTGCTCTGGAAATTCCCCTAGCTTCTGCCGCTTGTGCTGACCACTGCTTTTGGACTTGATGCGCGTGATGGCGAGCCACGATGGGGTCTCCAGAAGGTTACCGAAGGCGTACGATCTCTTGAATGGTGCAAGGGTAACGTCGGATACGTCGTCGAGGTCATAAGGATCGTCGAGCGCAGGGCGATGCTGGTAGGCGCGATAGTATCGTAGTTGCAACAAGTGTTTTTTGCCAATGCTGAGCCTTTGTAAATGCGGAAGATGTTTCAATGCGCCAGTGACCAGGTTGGCGGTCACTTGTGTAATATTCATGGAGACATGGAGGGCAGCAGAGAACTGCCAGGCATTGCCCAATAAAGGCAAGTAGACTTTCACAGGCTCTTGAATTACTGCTGCATCAGGTACTGTTAGTCACTCTTTCGCATTAGTTAGCGGAGAATGCCCCGCTGGGAAAAAAAAAGGGAAAAAAAGGGAAAAAAAGTTGATCGGTCGTGCATATCTGCTGTTATCGTCACGTGGAGATATGCTTACTGAGCGATACGAATGCCTGCTGCAGGTCACTAGGTAGGTACTCACTCAAGTCACTGTAGGTAAGGAAGGTACATAAGTAAATGCTGCCAAGCTGATAGACTACCATCCGTACCTGCCTTAATTGACCATGACTTGCAGTCTTCCTAGGTTCCAAGGCTTTCTTCATGCTGCATCGAGTGGATGCTGCCATTTTGTTTCTTAGATCTATCTACCTTATCTCCCAGTATACACAAGGTAATGTACCTAGGGACTTGCAAGGTCAAGATCAAAGGCTACATACATTTGATGCCATGTCTCCTTGCTTCTTACATTCTCATTATATTTCTCGATTAACATGCTATCGACCCTTTGCTTGGTCTCTTAGTTTTGGCTAGGCAAGAGCGTGGGAATATTTCCATCCACTTCTCCATCGATCAGGCTTACCATAGTATTTGTTTGATAAGTAACCCACCGTGCCGCTTTCTCGACTTGATTTTGATTCATCGTACCTGGGTCAAGTGGTCCCTTGGTAGCATTGACTGCTTGCGCTCCAATCATACGGTCTGCTCATTTAAGATTGGGAGAGTGGAGTTGGGCGTGAGCCGGACCCGATGCTACGAGCTATGTGGTATGCAGTAAGTACCAAGTTGCAGCACCAAGTGTACACCAACTACCCCGCCCGCTCATCACAACCACCAATTCGACGAAGGTACCTAACTACCTAGGCTTGTTAGGTACTATTGCATGTTAAGCATGACAACGGTATGTGTGCAGCTTGGACTTGGTTGACCCTTTGGCTAGGCCTGCGATTGCTAAGCAAAAAGTACGTAGGACAAGACAAATAAGGACAAGGTATTATGCGGATCGCAGTCAAGGCACCTTCCCGGATGGGCCATAATACGGAGAAAAATATTACAAACTGTTGCAGTCTCTTGACACTCTGATATCCATAAGATGGCGTCCTCTCACATGGGCCCGCCCTCGTGGTCGTCACTGGGCATGGAGCATTGCTTCTCTTGTGTTTACAATGGCTCCCATGAAGGCTTCTATAGTCTTCGTCGGCCTGCTGCCGCTGGCGGTATTCGCACAGATAAATGACACCTTGGGACTTGGCAACGGCTTCATAGCCCTCAACACCACCAACTTCAATGCCCAAATCGTTCGTGATTCTCAGGTTCTTGCTTCTCTCAAGCCGAACGGCGACGTCTTTGACTTTCTGCCATTCGACTATATTGATAGAAGAGCCAGGAACGGACAATACCACTGGGGTGACGTTACCTTCCGTTATCGAGCCGAGGGCGAGACGGCCTGGATCGACGGGGATTCGGCAGCGCAGCGCCGCCCTGTAGTCAGTGCAGAGTCGCCATCGCAAAACACGCTCGCCTCGTCCAATCTCGCCCCGACCCTTCCCAATAGCCCTTTGAATATCACCAGAAAGTGGATAGAAGTGGACGGTGATCTCGGCCTTCGTTTTATCATCGAGAACTCAGGATCTGCCAGGATCGAGCTGGGAAGCTTGGGGTTTCCTGCAGAATTCAATAGCATATTCACTGATCGCCATGCTGCCGATATGCAGCGCTTTTGCTCTCTCTCGGACCCATACATCGGCATGGACGCTGGCCAGATCAGGGTTGGCCCGGTGAGCGGCAGCGGAGCAGCACTTGTAGTCACTGCTCTGGATTCCACCCCAATGGAGGCATATCGCAACCTGCAAGAGGGTGGTTACGAAGGCACTTGGTATGGAAGTCAGACCTTTGAGGGGTTTTACGAATGGCAGACGCTCTCCAAAGCATGGGCGGAGAACGAGTGGCGTAACACAAAGCCTTGGAACCCTGCATCTTCCCGGACCCTTGATCCAGGAGAGGCTGTGCAGTTTGGCCTGCGCTTCTCTGTTGCCAAGGAGGGCGTCAGAGGGCTTGATGCTACCGTAAGGGCGGTCGGAATTCCCACTGCCGTGGGCGTCCCTGGCTTCATTGTCTCCTCGGGAGAGCCCGCGCAGCTGTTCTTAGACTCAAAGGCTGAGGTGACGTCCATCACTTCTGACCCTGCCGGTATGCTTCAGGCAGTTCAAGACTCGCCGAGGAAATATATCATAACCCCATCAACTATGGCTTGGGGTCGGGTGCGCTTAGATGTGCGATACGCCAACGGGAGGATCCAGACTGTTCACTACTACGTCACCAAGCAATCCACCCAGGCCGTTGCAGATCTCGGGCGTTTTGTCACTACGGAACAGTACTACACCGACAAATCCGACCCTTTCGGCCGAGCGCCTTCCGTCATGACTTTCGACTACGAGACTCGATCGATAGTAGAACAGGACTCACGTGCGTGGGTAGCCGGTCTCAGTGACGAAGCGGGTGCCGGCTCGTATCTGTCTGCGTTTATGAAACAAAGCATACAGCCCAACGCAGAAGAGGTGACTAAGCTCGAAGCATTCGTGGATGGTGTTCTCTGGAAATCCCTTCAGAGAAGTGACTACGCAGTCAAAAAGAGCATATTCTTCTACGAGCCCGCGTTGGTGCCTGGCTATACATACAACCCCAGTCTGGATTGGACATCGTGGACTAGTTGGAACAAGGCCGGAGCCGATGATATTGGGCGAGGTTACAACTACGTTCACGTTGCTGCTGCATACTGGTCCCTGTACCGCGTTGCTCGTGGTTATCCCGACCTTACCAAGGCGCATGCCTGGGACTGGTATTTGAGCCAGGCTTACCAAACAGCAATCAGAATAATGAAGAACGATGTCTTTTATAGTGACGTTGGTCTCATGGGGGAAACTGTTTTTGGAGAGATCCTGACCGATCTCAGACGCGAGGGACAAACGAACGAGGCCGACACTTTATCTGCAGCGATGAAGCAGCGAGCTGCATATTGGGATACGTTACAAGTTCCTTTTGGTTCAGAGATGGCTTGGGACTCCACCGGACAAGAGGTATAGATAGATGGCGCCATTCAGAGTCAGAATTGACTCTTGGAGTTCCGATCAGTGAGCTTTGTCTAATGGATCTGTCAACTTTTAGGGTGTCTTCTATTGGGCCAAAGAATTCGGTTTCTCCAATACCGTGCTAAAGGCTCTCAACAGTGTGCTGGGTTATACACACAACATACCGCATTGGGGCTACAATGGCAACTCCCGAAGATACTGGGACAATATGTAAGTTGGTTTGTCTGAAAGACTAACATCCCATAAAGCCAAACGTACTGATTCCTCTGCTTCAACCCGACAGATACGGTGGCAAGCTGCGCAGGATAGAACGCCAGATACACCACTATGGTAGCGGCTTGAACGCTCTTGTTCTCCTCTCTGCCTTCCGCTCGAACCCTAACGACACATACTTACTCCGTACCGGCTACGGAGGCACGACTGGGCCCCTTTCCAACATCAACCAAGACGGCTTCGCGGCGGCGTCGTTTCATTCGTGGCCAGATACACTCAAATGGGATGGTATCAGCGGTGATTATGGCTCTGGCTTCCTGGGTCTAGCCCTCGGCTCGGGCACTTATCTAGTGGAAGACCCAGAGCTTGGTCTTGTTGTTTTCGGCGGTGTGCTGGAGGGAACAAAGGTGAGAACAAATGATGCTGTACGCCGCAAGATTTTCATTGGACCTTTGAACATGTTGGTATCAGTGGATGCGGGGATCATCCAAGACTTCAGCTATACCCCGGGTAGTCAAAGTGTTTCATTGACATTGGCTCAACTCGACTGGGTGCCCAGAGCGTCGAGCGCTGTTGTCTGGGTCGAATCTCCATCGGGATCGTCACCGTTCAGGGTCACGACTTCTGGGGTTGCACAGGTTCGCGGGGGTTGGCAGGTGCAATTGACGACAGATAATGTAACTGTTGAGGTTGGACCAGCTTGATTAATCAATCTGTAGACTTTAGTCTAGGTAGATTATTGAGTGGAATCGGGCCGGGACATCAGTCAAGGCACGGATTCGTGCAATTTCCATGACTGCTCCCCACACTTGAGTTCCTTATCAGCCTCTGTTTTTGTTGCCTGGCTGATGACCTCGAGGCAAGGAAGAGCTAGTTCCCCTATATTTATGGTCATTGCCCATCCGCGGCCAAGTTGCCATTCCCATCTTTGCGCAGCAATGTCGTCCCCTATCCTGATCAGACCCTGACAATACTGTCCAAGAAGCACAATTCTGCCGCGAGCTCGAAGACTTTGATCTTCCATCTGCATCACGATGCACCGGGCAACGTTGCCGGCCAACGGCCTGACCTGTCCGTCTTCACCAAGGACCCCGGGGATAGGTTTCCCATCATCCCAAAGCTCCTCATAGTCGGCCTCGACGCCCACGTCAGGGTTCAACATGCGACCCTTTTCCAGCGTCGTCCCGTCCGGCTGCGGAAACATGTCGCCCTCATCCGCGACCGAGTCCTCGGGATTGAGCATCGTGCGCGAGTCGATCCAGTGCGTCCATTTGGAGTGCGATATGTCCTCGCCGTCGGCGCCTTTGCGGATCCAAGACTCCGAGTTCCCAGCGATGGCCCATTCGACACTCGAGATGGGCACGCGGCTGACCCCTCCTTTCTCGTGGTCGGAGGGGAGCGGGAGCAGCACGCGCAAGTCCACGAACCGCCGGCCTGGCGAGGTGACGACGATGGTGGATGTGGGCTCTGCTGCTGGTGCTGGCGGCCAGCGAATGTGTTTTCTGATGGAGATGCTGCCCATTTTTTGAGTGTGCGGATTTTTTTTTTTGTGGTGTAGAAAAAGGAGTGCACGCTACATGAAGTGTGAGGGGGAGAGGTACCTGTGGTTAGCGCAGTCACTGAGTATTGTACAGTAGGTAGTTACAATAGTTCCAATATAGTGATACCCCAGCTAGGTGGAGAAGCACAGGTGTGCATGGTGGAGCAAAGCGTATCTCGTGCGGGTTCATGTACCTTCTCTTTGTCTCCACCCAGGAGGTACATTGGCGGCTTGGGCTGGACGATGTTAGTGCTTGCAGGGTTTCTCCAATCCGACCCCGCCTACTGTGCTTATGTTAATGGTATACAGTATATTGAGCAAAGCGCTACCTACCTACCCCATGTTATCTCGTCAATCATTGGATCACTGGGTCCTGCCGTTTACGGCGTTCGTGCCATGGACAGGAGGAACAATCTCGCGTTTTTGACACTCAAAATACTTTTTATTTGACAGTACTTGACCTCCAGAATCTTCCCATGAAAGGGACATTTTTCGCCTTCTCGACCCTTCAATCGAGAGAGAATTCAACACTACAAGCTCGAATATTGTAGAAACAAAAAATAAAAATAAAAAAACGAAACGAAATGACATCATCTCCCCTACCGCTCGAGATATGGTGGCTTGTCTGCCAGGAGCTGGTCAGAGACGCGCCGCCTGACTTCAACTCACTGTTCAGTTGTGCACTTGTTGATCGCGCAATGGCCAAGGTGGCATTGCCTCCTCTGTACAGGTGAGTAAAAACCGTGTGTTTCTGGCAGTCAACGAGACCGACCAAAAATTACTGACATTCTGAACCATCACCGGGAAGCGTACACCACAAAGCTCTGGTTAATCTGGACGCGTCAATAACTGGTCAGGTCAGGTGGGCGAACCTATGGCGCTCCCTGATCCTGTCCAGTATCGGCAAGACTGCATTCCCCTATGCTCTGTGGATCCGCAAGCTTCAGCTCGGCGACCTGCAGTTGACGCTCCAGGACATTGTGCGAAACCCGGCCGTCCGTCAGGATCTTTTTAGGGGCGACATGGCCGAGTTTGAGATCATAAGCAACGTCAACATGACGCGCGCCCTCCAGAGGAAGCTCGGCAAAGTCCCGTTGGCCTACGACGCCATCGCACTCAAGGTCGGCGACGCCATCACTTCCTTCGTCAAAGATGCAGCTGATCGCAACGACAAGGTTGTCACTCTGGCAAAGCTCGAGAGCCACAGCATACCCACAGATATCTTGATCAACTGGACGTCCAGGTTGTCCACTTTGAGATCTCTGACCCTACGCGAGGCCGACTCGCTCAACGCAGATGTGGCTTCCGCCATCCGCCGTGATTGCCCGTCCTTTGCCAAGCTGCGCTGCCTAACTGGCCCTGGGGCAAATGCCGATGAATATATGGCCGAATTTCTTCTGAGCCTGGCCCCGCAGACCTTGGAGCATTTCGAGGTTATATCGTACAACAACTTTGGCCAACAGACGTTTGCCGCTCTGGCCTTTCATTCCAAAAGTCTCAAGAACATCATGTTGGCTTCCATATCCCAAGAAGCAGTCCCCGCCCTCTCATCCCTCTGCGAGTGCACAGCTATCGAGAATTTGAGGTTAGAATACGAGTCGCGGACGATTTCTTACCCTTGGAAAGACGACCACAAAGAATCATACCTCCAAGTGGCCGAGTGGCTTCGCAACAGTCAAGGCCTCACCGGCCTTGATATCGGCGCATTACCCGACGCTCCCTCTCTGTTAGCAAATGTACTGCCATCTAAGAATCTGCGCCTACGCTGCCTCAGAGTCCATATCTCCGAGTACACTCGGCCGGATAGCGAATTTTACCCCAGTCTAAGCCAGCAGGAGACTCTGGAGGAGCTTTTCATCGAGGACTATGAGGACGCTTTTGGCCCTAGCGAGCCCCTCGTACAAGCCGCCTCGGAGTGCCGGAACCTTGTTGCCCTCTACGCCGTCAACTCACAATTCACAGCCCTCGACCTCCGCCAGCTTTGTCTGACATTGCCGAGGCTTGAAATACTGCAGTTTGACGGTGAGCATCAGGACAGCACGCTGGACGCGTTGATGGGGTTCGAGCGCCTCACGTACGTCACCGTCAACGGTACATCCTCCTTCTCCTTCGACAGGCTCCGTTCGTTCATCGACGGTCTTGGTGTAAAGGGCAAGCCTGCAGAATCGGCGTCGGCCAACGGCTCAGCAGCCATCCCCAAGGGGCCGCACTACGGTTTCAACTTGATCATTGCCAGTCAGGTCGGCTTCGGGAGCACCAAGTTCACAAAGGCGCAGGAGACCTCTCTTCAGGATCTGATCAAGGAAAGGGTCAACGGCGAGCTGAGTCTTACTTACATACAAGACGAAGATGAACTGCACGAAAGTGACTTTTCTGACTGATAAAAATCTAATTTCCTTCGCTTTTTTACCTTTTGTCACTTTTTCTCTCTACTGCCTCTTGGTTGTGGAATATGAGCTATGATCTCTTCAAAGCGCCCGAGGCAAGCCGGAGCCGGTGTGCAAAACTTGGGTCTGTCCAACGTTTAGTTGTTTTTAATCCTGTTTATCAAACAAAGACTAGCCGACATAAGTCCGGCTGAGAAACCTCAAGCATTTACTACTTACTACATTTACGAACGCCATGTAATTATGCATGTGTCTATAAAGCTCCGCGTCTATGCATAGATATCAAGCCAAAAGATTGGGTTTTTTTTGTTCTACTTTAAACATTAACATGGCCATGAGAAGAAGAAAGAAGAGTGGTGCTTCGCAATGTTCCAAGTCTATGTAATGGTAGTCATAACATGGGATAAACGACCCAAAGTTGTTCTATATAGATTTATCAAAAGCAAGACGATATCAGTAAACGGGATCATCGGTTTACCTCTCGCCGCCAGATGCTGCTCCGTTGTGCACATGTGTTCCGACAACGAAGAACCTAAAAAAAAAAGACCAGTGGAAATCATGACCACTCTCTGAAATCAAATTAGCTACAAGTGGAGCTGTGCTCCTTCAAGAGAACCCCAATTCTCAGGGAGGCCCTTTGCTTGGTATCCCAGGAGCTCTTCTTGACCAACCATATCAGGCGCCGCCTTGGTGCTCTTTGATGACCTTTGGGCATTCAACTCCTTGGTTATCGCCTCGACGCCATCGGCTAGGTTGAGATAATCGGCCAGGAACTTGCCAATATCAGTGTTCTCCACGTTGCCTCGGATCTTCTCAGCAGCCGGGCCGCCGGAGCTGTAGACGTTGACATCGACAGCCGAGTGCCCGTGGGTTGACCAGCCGACGTGAGCGCGGAGGCTGATCATCTCGGCAAAGATGACCAGTGCATTCTCCGGTTGCGCAACCAAGGCACTCAGCTCCAACTCGTTGGCGTTGGTGATACCCAAGCCTTCGTAGACCAACGTCTCGTTGATCCAGCTACGCAGCTTGCTGCGGCCGTCGGCAGAGGCTGTAGCGTCGGGGTTGGAGGAAAGGTGAGCGGCGAGCCTCTGCGTCAACCGCTCACAAGAGGCACTGGCCCGCTTCAGAGCCTCTGGGTACCAGTTGTAGACGGGGTAATGGCCGGGCTCCTGCAGCGCAGTAGACAACCCACCTGTCTCGTGGTCGCTAGTGGCTACCAGGAGGCCATCGTCTTCACTGCGCTCCAGGAAGTCAAGCACGGCCTTGAAGGCGTTGTCGTACTCGATCACCTCGCGGACTTGAGCGGCAGGGTCGTTGATGTGTCCAGCGTGATCAATCCTGCTGCCCTCGATCATGAGGAAGAAGCCCTTTTCTGTGTTGGCCGTGGCCTTCTCCAGGGCGCGCAGCGCCGTCTTTGCCATTTCGCTGAGGCTGGGGTAGATGTCAGACTGGTTCCGGCGATCAATCTCAAAGGGAATATCGGTAGGGGCGAAGAGGCCAAGAGTAGGGAGGTCGACGTTGTGGCCCTCCCTGAGCGCGTCGAACCCACTGCGGCTGTCGATGTAGTTCCAGCCATGCTTTTCGCGGGCGATCTTGGTGATGTCGACATCGTCAGCACGGCAGCTGCCCTCGGTGGTGTTGGGCAGAAAGTGGCAGCGGCCACCACCAAACATCAAGTCGACGACGCGGCCTAGCGGGCCCTCGCCAACCTCCTGAGCGGCAACCTCATCGTTTTGTGAACGGTAATCAACGTGCGATGCAAAGCAGGCAGGCGTCGCATCCGTGATGTCGGTGGTCACAACCAATCCAGTGGTGTAGCCTGCCCGTTTGGCAGCCTCAAGAACTGTGCCACAGGGGCTGTGGTCGGGCAGTGTTGAGATGGCGCCGTTGTAGCTCTTGAGACCACAGGAAAAGGCAGTGGCGCCGGCTGCCGAGTCGGTGACGAGGCTGTTGCTGGAGCGAGTGCGGCTGGATCCCCAAAAGTGACGATCAAGAGTCAGAACATCGTCAATTGGGAGGCCATTGATATGCTGACGAAAACTGCGCGTCAAGGACAGCGAGGCCGGGCCCATGCCATCCGAGACCATAAAGATGAGGTTGCGCTTCGCATTGGCCGGAGAGTGCGAATCGTCAGTCTGGCCGCGGTGTTGAGACCAGGCAGCAAGGACGATGACGGCGGCAGTGGCGACAAGTGCCCAGACAAACAAAATCACCTCCCTGAGGCGCGTCTGCCAGAAGCTGCCATGGGTGCTAGAGGGCGACTGGTCGGAACGCGAGTTGCGGTTGACGCCTGCATCGTTGGATCGGTCCGAGTCCGCAAGAAGCGGAGTTGTGACGTTTGGCTAAATAGGTAAGCAGGGCAGGCAGGTTTGACGGCCCGGATGAGATTAGATGATGGTTTTGGAGTTTATTGGGGTCAGAGAGCTGTGATTGAGGGGCGTGCAGGCAGGCAGGCAAGGTAAGTAGTTAGGTGCAACAGGAAGCTATTTTAAAGCGTCTGTTCAGACTCACCATGTTTGAGTAAGTAAAGTTTGAAATGACAGACGCGCGTGCAACTTTACAGACAAAAGCTAGACGAACTTCCCCTTGTATCTGTCGCGCATTCGGACCACGACTGAGGATTTCTCATACAAAGCAAAACAAAAAGTTATGAGAAAAGAGGAGAAATGAACAATGAATTGCATAGATAAGTCCGACGATCGACGTGAGCTCGTGCTTTGGATTTCAACGTCACGGGTTTCATTGAATGCTAGCTCATACCCAGCCAGGCGGGGCCAGTCCCTCCACTAGCAGCACTACGGCAGTGCTTCGGCGCACCCATCAACGAGGAGCACAACGTTTCGGCAAGGGCGCGGAGCTTGAGGGTGATGATGTCAAGCAGGCAGGCACAGGCAGCAGATAGCCCCATCGGCATTTTTGTGGAGCAGACACTTGCTTTGTAGCAGGGGTAATTTTGGTGGCACTGGGGTCGCAAGTTTAGAGTTTTTTTAAATTCCAGGTCCGATTCGGCTCTTCCTCTAAGCTACCTGGGTACCTACCTACCTACCTAGTCAGTCAGCCAGCCAGTCAGTCAGTCATTTTGGTATCTTTCGTAGGTATTCAATTTGATCTTTGAACACCACCTATCCAGCTCTCATTCCTCGGTAGGGTAGGTCATTTGACTTGAGAAGGGGTTTTTTTCTTTTTTTTTTTTCTTCTCGGAAATCTCGCTTACCTCTCAGCCCACTTACCGCCCGCCTCACCCAATATGCTGGCACTGAGACAATAAACCAGCCTCGTCTGCTTCGTATGCGCCTGTTCATGTGATACAGCCCGGTCATGGAGATACGTCTGCGATTTAGACCATGTCGGGTGCTATCCAAGATCGCCTAGCACAAGTGCTTGGGCGCACCAGTATCGCCGCGCATGCGCGCTACATTATTCCGGCGCTGCTATTAACCGTGGCCGCGTCGGCGCCCTTGTTAATATACAAGCGGCGATCAATAAACGCCGGCTCGTCGCAACATGCCGGCGACGGTAAGCTTATAGTGCTCCCGCCCATCGGCTTGTAGTAATAATAGTTTAGACTAGGTCTAGTCAAACCGAGCAGTCCCATGAATCTGCTGCTGATGTCTAGATATCATAGCAGAAAATCTCTATCCAGATACAGACCCTGAAGGCACCGATCCGCCGCTTCTGCAAAAGCATTCCGAGATCAAGTCATACCAAACATCGCGCTTTACGTACCCCGGTATCCGCATTTTCTACCGACGCCATCCCAAAGTGGACCAGTTACCGTCCACACCTTCTCCCATACCCCTCCTCGTCTTCGTTCATGGCCTGGGCGGCAGCGCTGCCCAATTTACCTCCCTCTTGACGAGCTTGATCCACGTCTCGTCATGTTTGGCAATCGACTTGCCCGGCTGTGGTATTTCTGAATTTGCGCCAAAAGACTGGGATGCCTACAGGACTGAGGCGTTACTCGAACTGCTCGATCAGATTATCCAAGATTACCGCGATAAGACGACCGATCAAGATGTGGTCTTGATCGGGCATAGCATGGGTTCTGCTCTTGCTGCGCGCCTGGCCAGCAAGACGGTTCCCAAACCGGCGTCTATATCCAGACATGTCGTCGGTCTTGTGGCCATATGCCCGCCCTCGGAGCCGCCGCCGGCGAAGCAGGCCGGTCTGGCTCGTAAATTTCTTTCGATCCCTACACCTATTTTGGATTTATACCGGGCTTGGGACCGAAGAGGCGGCTTGGAGAGTGCTAGTGTCTCCAGATTCGTCGGCGCTGAGGCCAGCAAGGAGACTAAGAAGCTGCAGTATCGTTTCAACTGCCAAAGCAGAACACCTGTGTGGCGGCGTATGGCATACGGTTTTCTTCCTACATACCACAATGGGGACACCCACGGTGGTTTCGCCGGTCGAGAGGTCTGGAAAGGCCTCAAAATACCGGTTTACCTCATAGCAGGACGTGACGATCATATCACGAAGCCAAGTGATGCTGAGAGGATACGCGAATGGCTTTCAGAGGATGTAGACTCGACGGCATCACCTCGAGACGGGCCCGTTATCGTGGATAGTGCTGCTCCTTTGGAGGTTCCTATAGAGCGCCACGATGCTCAGAGAAAATCTCGGATTGAAGACCTTACCGATGAAGACTTTCAGCGAGCCCGTCATAGAGTAAGTCTGGACGACCCTCAGGAGGACCCATCGACACCTCGTGAAGGGTCTACCGAAATACCAACGTCACCCTTGCGGCCCAGGAGGTCTGTGGAACTCATCATCTTGCCGTCGCCGGCGACACACGCCCTTCTCTACGCACCGTCAACGGCGCGCGTCCTGGCAGGCCTGGTGTCGGACTTCCTAAGCACGAGCATCAGTGGTCGCCTCTCCCTCGGCTGGCAGCTTCAGTACCTATCCAAGGAGGGAAAGTGGGACGTCAAGAACTTGGCCAAGTGGAAAAACGTAGAGCCAGTTTCTGACCCAATAGCGGGGATATTCAGGGCTATGAAGACTCTGCGCGAGGTCGATGAGACTCATTCCCCGAAGGCTTTCGTTGAAAATTGGGGCCACAGCATCAGGGACATTATCGACATATCACATGACACACCGGTCTATGATCCGGCCGGACTTGAGGCTGGCGGCATCCGATACCACAAGTTTCCGTCTGTGTCCAAGATACCTCCTACCCCCGAAGAGGTGGAGGCTTTTATTGCTCTTGTCGACAAGGTGAGGGCGGAACAACGGGAGAAGTTCCAAGGGGATCTGAAGGCTGCGGTTGCTGTACACTGTCACTATGGTTTCGTAAGTGCTGCTGAATCGGGACATGTATACATTTCCTTGCTAACCGCCCTTTTGGAAACAGAACCGGACAGGATTCTTCATCGTATGCTATCTTATTGAGCGCGCCGGCTTCGGCGTACAGGCTGCCATTGACGAATTTGCCCGTGCGAGACCTAAGGGCATTCGGCATCAACATTTTCTCGATCAGCTTTTTGTGCGCTACTCATCACTGGATTCGAGAAGAAAACAGGAGCAGTGAAAGAAGCCCAACCGGTCACCCGTTGCGCTTGGGGGTTGCAGTGCCCCCGTTGAACTCTAAGATTCGCCGGACTTTTTCTCGGTGTTGAGGCTGTTGATTGGGGGAAAAAACTAATCCAAAGTACGATACCTGTTATATATACCCATTTTCTTTTTCTTTTTTTTTTTTTGTTGCCTTGGATGGAGCGCAAGGAATACACTGCTACATGACAGAGGAGTTGATATCTGGATGGAATTCAAACACCTGTCATCCGTTCCCAAGGCCTCCGTCACATAGTATGGACGTAGTGTGCAAATCGCAAAGCCTTTCAAAGTGACTAGGGCCTTGGGCACATGAAACATTTACCGGTTCATGGAGAAAGGATATCATGTATCTCTGACAGGTCTAAAGCAAACGTCGTATAGAGAAGTGGTCGTCCACATGTTGTAAATTCATCGGAACCCGATCAATGTTTTCAGTCATTATGTTACACGCAGCTTTATGGTATTTTCGCCAGTGCAGACAATTGTAGTGTAAAATGCAGCCCTTAGTTTCCTCATTTTTAACACTGCCGCCGTTCTCCAGAATGGCCTCCCCCATACAACTATCCGCCCTCTTTTCATTTTATTTTTTGATACATATTCAGACACCACCACGCCCAAACCCAGCCGGAATGAGCGCGGCAGCAACATCCCTCGTGCCCCTCTCGGTAGCCAGCAGGTTGTACTGGGCGGCGGCGTTCCTCGTGTCCAGCACCTCGACCCTGATGCCCAGGCCGGTGATGAACTTTCTCGTGGCGGGGCACAGCGGCCGCATCTCGGCGCCCAGGCCCAGCAGCAGCAGGTCCGGCCGGGGCCACACGAGACCCAGCAGCGCCAGCGCCTCCTCGGGGTTGGGGAGCTCCCACTGGCCCTTGGAGTTGACGAGCTTCAGGTTCGACGACGGCTGGTCGCCGCCCCACGGCCGCCAGGAGAAGGCCTCGCCGTCGACCAGCAGCAGCCCCGAGCCGCGCACCGTGGTGCCGTTGCCCAGCCGGAAGCCGTCGGCCAGGCACGCTGAGACGGAGAACTCGGGCTCCGGCGCGTCGGCCAGCACGTCGAGGCTGCCGATGTCGGTGCCCTGGCTGCTCCCCTCCCGGTCTTTTGACGTTGGTGGTGCTCCTCCTGCCCGCTGCTGCTGCTGCTGCTGCTGTGGCACGCGCGCGGGTCTTGGTGCCGCGGTGTGTAGAAATCTCGAAGGTTGCACTGCAGAGGAGTACTCTGTACTTGGTATCCTGCTGGATCTGCTCAGGTCCTGTGTCCATGTCGCTGTCCGCATTGCCCTTTGGGGGATGCTTGTGGATAACGATGCTTGTGGTGTGGATGTGCTCAAGGCGCGGGATAGTTGTTGTGATGATCGCACCGACGCAAGGCGCCTGGCGGTGTTGCAGAGGGTTTGGCACATTGCTGCGGTGTGGCTTTGTTCCCTTTCCGCAGTTGTCTGTATGCTTCGTTGATCTGCGGAGGCAGGTATAAACAGATCGGGTCGGATTTCCAATTAAAGACACCAGGTCGTGGTCAGCCGTCGTTATGGTGTCGTTTGGTATATACAAGGCTGTGCGACCGCCTACTTGCTCAGGTGATGAAGTTGGGCAAGGTACCTAACTAATTACCAGATCTGGTCTTGGGGAGGTGGTTCGGTCGTCCATCACGTCAGAACGAGACATGCATTTTACTACTACAGAGTAATTAATTGCCCAGCATTGGAACGGTAGAATCTCGAATCGATAAGACCCACAGCAGTGGGACTCTGGTAGCTACCTAGGTAGGTAGGTAGGTAGGTACCTTAGGTAGCACCATAATTACATGGAGATTGTCTAGTCTAGTTCCAGACATAGATTGAATTGGAAACAAATGTAGAACTAGAAATGGAGGCAACTTTGATCATGTTGGCGGTCATGGATCGTTCAATCATTTGCGGTCTTCATTCCTATTTTTTCTTCCCAGGTAGAAACATCAAGACACCAATGTGTCAAGAAGCCCTCAATTGTTCACTAGTCTCCAGCTCTCTCAAAAGCCAGAGGCTGTCGAAAACTCGACAGTATGGACATTCGGCCCGCATATTTGGCCTTGTATGTGAGGGGTTGCACGGCTGTGATGATTTTGGTCTTCTCTATCATGCAGACAAGAACGCCTTTTTTTTTGTTTGTTTTGCATTTCCCCCAAAAAGACGTGAACACCAAAACAATGTTGCAGTAGCCGAGTTCCGATAAAGAGATCCGTTCCCATCCGTTTTCCTCACTCTCTTTGCTGTGAGAGAAAATAAAATAAAAAAGAGGAAGCACGCCTAAAGACCAAACCACCCCGGAGCCGTAGAAAAAAGTCGTCGTTCGTCACAAGACATGGCAATCCGTCTATTTCTTCTTCTCGCCCTGGGTCTGCTCCTTGAGCACCTTCTTGACAATCTTCTGCTCCTCGATCAAGAAAGCACGGACGACCCTGTCGCGAACGCAGTTACCGCATCTTGAGCCACCGTACGCGCGCTGAACAGTCTTCTTGGGCTTGGAGATCTGGGCGTACTCGCGGGGCCTCAGAGCAGGGACCTGGATAAATGCAAAACGCGAATGTCAGCAACCTGCAGTCGGTATCGAAGCGCCGTGGCGTGATGTTGCCAATCAAGTGAGTCGACCAAGTTCCCGTCAGCTGCCATGCCTGTTTTACCCCTGTCCACTTTTGAATCTTCCTTGTGCAGCTGCCTCGAAAGGCAAGCAACCATTCCAATGAAGGCCCAACCATATCTCGATATTGAAAGCTCCTCCTCTTGCCATGGCCCAGGTTCCGAGTCCCTCCTGCTGCAGCCCTTCCTCACTCGTCCATCACTCCAAGCGTTCGTTTCCGAAAATCGACCGTGCTTCATCTGGTACTTACACCCGGGAGCTTGATGCCACAGTCACCACACTTGGGGGCAGTGCCACGCTTCTTGATGTGAAGGATACGGAGGTCGCCGCCGGGGGTCTTGATAAGACGTGTCCGGTTGGACGACGTGTTGTAGCTGCAATCATGAATTCCTCCGTCAGCAACCCTGCTCTTCATTCTGCCCAGAGAAAAGTACTCTTTCTTTCATGAGCTCGGTCGTCCACAATATCACCACTGCCTTCCCAGAGGCTCCCCAATTCTCAACTCGAGCCCTGTTTCGAGGAGAGCCTCCGTGGGGCCGTGACGCCTTGCAGTCCAGACCACAATTTCGCTCGATCGTCTAGTTCGCTGCAGAGAAAAAAAAAAAAACTCACGGGTTGCGGCGGCGGTAGGTAACGCGGTTGTTGGGCATTTTGGCGGATTTTGTCGTCACAACGGCGGGTGTTGTTTCTGGATTGTCGACCGACTTTTTTTTGGCTGGATGTTGATTTGGAGAACAACTGCAACTTTTCTCGCAAGTGTGCGCTGGTAGGGCCCAATTGTGGGGCGATTTGCTCTGGAGATATTACCTAAGCCAACTGGCGGGCTGTGGGCCAATGGAAACCAGTGAACGAGTTTCTCTCAAGGTACCCCGCCGCAATTCTACTTGAGGCTGGTGGCATCTCGTTAGTCAGGTGACATTTGCATGGAGGGCAGTTTATACGCGAAAGGTTTTGCAGCTGGACTACGTGGGCATAGGTGCACTGCATAAATAGTCTATTATCGTTTCCACCCCCGATTAAACCAGACCTAAAAGGGAACTAGACGGACCTTAGCTCTCTAATAGGTGCTTGGTTATTCACTTGGATATGAGTTCACTGTGAATGCTATAACGTAGGTACACACATAGGCCCTTACCGCTCTGCAGAAATGTTGCCAAAATTCTTCAGATTGTTGGCAAAGCAGCCATCATCATATACATTCTACCTGTTGCGGGGGTTGGTAGTGGTGGTGCAATATTCGCGTCTGTCAATTGCAGAAGCGTCCCCCAAAAAAGAAAAAAAAAACATGCAAGTCTAAATTTGACAAACCCCTTCCTCCTCCACCTCCACCAAGCCTCGATACCAAGTTGACACAGTGCTTTCTACATAGCCGACCTTCTGGTCATAAAAGTAATACCCCAGAATTTCCGTCACAACCGCCAAGTGGTCCGGTTTGTTGATAAGTTTAAAAAGCTATAGATGACATGAGGTATGTCATACCGTCCGGACTGTAACTGTTTCCCGGAAAGAATTTGAGAAGAAGAATGAGAACGAAAAAAACCCGAAGCCCATAATCCGATGGGCCACAAAGAACAAGATGATCTTGTTTGTTTTTGTTGGAAAGAAATCCGACCCATTAACGCCGTCAGTGTAACCCAATCCCATAAAACAGGGGCAGAAAAGCAGTCCTTACTGCTGACTGCCAAGTACCAATACAAACTACCCATTGAAATATATTTTATTCATGCCACCGTCGTGTCCATTTGTGTTCGTGTTTTGGTCGTGGGCCAACAGAGATGGCCTTTTCTCTCTTCTTGGTGTCCAAGGAATGCAATTGTGAGCGAGCAAGAAGATCTCCCGTGCTTGGAACCCTTAGGAAAACTCTTAGCTAAGGCTCGCCCGGGGCTGTTCCTGGGTGTGAGTGAGGATGACTGGCGGGCATCAGACTCATCATGATTTCCCGTTTGCTCATCCTCCCGTCCGACGAAACCGATTGTGAATGCGGTGATTGGTGAAGACGCATCATTTCGTCGCTGACTCGTGCTGGACAACCGGAACGGCTTAGTCGTAACGGTTATTTGCCTACATGACCGAGGTTGACAGGAGCCTAGCCTCAACGTCGTCCATGCCTCCCATATGATCCATGCCATTGGTACGATCCATCATGTTGGCTCTCTCCATGGCGCCCACGCGAGCATCCATGTTGTTCATTCGGCTCGTGTCCATACCAGTAAGACGACTGTCCAGAGGCGGGTTACCCATGGCGCTCATCATGTTACGGTTGGCCTGGTTCTGTTCGAGATTCTCCATACGTTTCTCGAGGTTGTCCATCCTGGACTGAATGCTCCCGAAACCCTGAGAGACGTCATGGCTGAGACGATCAATCTTGTTGGCCAAAGTGCGCAGCGTCTGTGCAATGGGCGTGTTTTCTTGACCAGGTAGCACGGCGGGCATTCGAGGCTCATGATTGTGCCGGGCTTCCTGCACGGCAAACCGCCACTGATTGCTCAGTTGCACCTCACAGACGGCCTTGGCGCGCCACGGGCAATCAACTTTACGCGTCGATGGATTCCGTTTCTTGGCGGTGCTCGAGTATTTAACACCTCCACGATCGCAGACTAGGTCGTAACGTGTAGGCTTCCCATCGCGATAGTTGGAGGCGCGTAGCTTGACTACACCGTAGCCCTGCTCTTTGGAGAATTGTTGGACAGCTGAGAGAAGGTCCTCAAAGGACCTGTAGATCCCCTCGGGTGGTGGCTGAAGGGTTGGAGCGGGCGACTGGGCAATGGATCTAGCAGTGGAAGGAGTCGCGTTCGGGCCCCGCGTCTTCGCGACGGGAGTGGTAGCCGGCGGCGGGGGAGGCGGCGGGTTGTGTGCCGCGTGTTGGGGAGGACCCTGTTGTGAGGGAGCCTGGTTCGGTTGTGCTGGCGTGCTCCAGCTCGAAACGGGCTGTTGTGAAGCCGCACTCGAAACCATTGGTGCTACCATTGGGGGAGGCACGGCCGACATGTTTGGGTCGTTCATCGAGGCCTGAGGTGCCAGCTGTTGCTGGGCGGGGATATGACCAGAGGTCGATGGAGCTGGTGACGGAGGCGCCGCCTGCTGGTAGTAAAGTACTCGATCCGTTGTGGCGATTTTGGCCACAGCGACAGCAACTTCTCGAAGAAGTTGCTGCTGCTGAGGAAGCTTGGGGGTGCTGACGAAAGGGTAAATGGCAACCAGGCCAAAATGGTGGGCGATGGTTGATGGTGGTGAATGATAGACCAAGCAGCTCGCGAAAGCGGACAGTGCGGACAAGACTTGGTCTGGCGAAGCTGGGCCCCAAAAAGGTACCGTACCTCAGGTACCAGGTAAATCGGGTAAGGTACAAGAAGAGAGTGACTAAACCCAAGAACAAATCGCGGTTGGTCGAACGCGCTACGACTCAAGAGGTTTCAAAACACACCAATATTGGTGATTGATTTGATGACCTTCTTGTTTGCTTGTTTGCGTAAATGGGGTGGTATAAAGAGTGACAGGTTTTGGATTTGGTAACCTGGGCAGGTTATCGAATGGGACTTGTCAGGACTGGCAAGACAGTGGATATTTTTTCTTTGGTCGCCCACAACAGCCAGAATTGATTGGCTTCGTGTTGCTTGATTTTGTCCAGGGTGATAACGAGGATTTGCCGATGGAATTGATCAGGAACAAGAAGCCAAGAACCCGATTTTTCAGGTTGGTCGGGAACACGGTGGATGAAAGGGAATTATACGGGATCGGCGACGGAAGAGTTTTAACGGGTTGAAGGGTGCAAGAACAGAAA
>JAVHJQ010001313.1:0-12204 GCA_031306095.1 Pyricularia sp. CD86 | reverse complement strand
CTCCAGAACTCGCTCCAGAGTCTCAGTGAGGATGCATGTACAAAAAAAAAAGCTTTTATACCCCTTTGTCTTCGGCTTTACAACATGGCGTAATGTGGTTAGAAATCCCTTCCCCGCAGTCGCGCAATTCAAACGCAGCACAAGCACTGATGTGCCCACACAACTATACTCCCGACATCGGAAGCAAAGCTGACCTACCTAACTACCTAGGTACGTACCTACTTGAGGTACATTAGTTAGGTAAGCGACGCCTCTGGTCATCCATCCGAGATGAATACAAATAAAAATCTCGATAGACGGTCTCAAGCGGAACTAGAAACCGGTTTGGATGAGATCAGCTCCGTCACTTGGTAGAAAAGATCCTCAATCGGCGGCAGCGCAAATGCAGGGGCACCATCAAAGATCTGCGTCAGCTTCTCGGGCACCAATATTGCGTTGTGCGTCCCCATGTCTTCCATCTCGTCCGCATCATTATCTTCGTCCATTGCGTCGCCGTTTCCGTTGAGTTGCAACAGCATCCTGTTGCCATCGGCTTCGTCCTCATCGTCAACTTCCATTGCGTCTTGGTCGTCGTTATCTGGCACTTTATCCAGTTGCAAATCTGATAGCGGTGCCGCGAGCGGGTTAATTGCCGTTGCTTGGATAACCGCGAGTACATGTGCGGCAGAATCAACTGCGACGAACCCAGCGGAGCCAGGAACAGCGAGTAACGAGATGACGAGGTTTGGTATGGCCTGCACGAGGACTGGTCGGTCGTCTTCAAGCGTGAACACTGCGACCTCCGACACAACACCCTTCTTGTAACTGGGCTTCTCTGACTTGTAGAATACGGGCACCGCGAGGGCAAATGTCTTTGATCGTTTGTCCACTGCTAATTGTGTCATCTGCAGCTTCAGGTTGGGGTCATCAAACGTGACGTTGTATCGAATCGTATCCTCGACAACATCATAGACAACGACGCTGCCGGCTAATATGATCAGACACGACCCAAGTATTTGCAAGCTGCGAACCTCGCCTTCAAACAGCTGGGTTACTCTGTTGCGTATCCGACCAGAAGATGCGTCAATGATATACAGCACCACTTCGTCAGGAAGACCATATGCAACAAACAATGTCGAGCCATCGTCGGAGAAAGTCGAGGCACCTGATGGCTTATAGTTCAGGGGCTCATCAGCAGAGTCAACCTCAATCTCTGTGATGCTGGTGTTTGAGGCCAAAGGAATCTCCTGGACACAAGACCAGCCCTCCACCGTCTCAGTTGCGACTTGTGCTCCCTGTCCCTTGGCCGCTAGAGTATTGGCGGGCGTTTTGCTAGATTGCTGCGAATATGGCCCCCACAGTCGAACTTTGCCATCTGCGCCGACTGTGCTGAATAAAGATGTCCTCGGGCTGGCTGCCAAGCTCAGAATCGACTCAGGTCTTGTCGTGAAATGCGCCTCATCAATACGTGATATCAGCTCCATCTGACCACTGCCTTCCGCGCCGACCTTCCAGAACTTGAGGTGGATCTCCTTCCTCTCCTGGCTAAGTGACTCGGCTGCATGTTTGTCCTCGGCAATCGGTTCCAGATCGCGGACCGGCGGCTGCCATTCGTCGACGGATGCCAGCCAGTCTCCTTGATGTGAGAAGGACATGTGCGAAACCCAAGGCTCGGTGACAGGGTAGCCTTTCGGGGTGATGTTGTTTTCGGTGGGATTAGTGCGAGCCAGAGGTTGCTTGGATAAGCTCTGGAAAGTTGAGAAATCAAATACTTGCACTGAAGAAGCTGACGGGGTAGAATCAGTATTCATCGCCGACTGGCCGTTGCCGACGCTCAAGTAAAGTCGCGTGGGCTCCTTGGGGTTAATGGCGGCAGTGAGCGGTCTGGTGATCTGCTCAACTGGCTTCCAGACTCGCCGAACGGCCTTGTCTCTCTTCTTCTTGCCACTCAAGACTAGAGACTGGAGACCTGAGATGTACGTCGTGGGCGTCATTTCAGAAGTGGAAAGAATCATGGCCGAATTGTCGTCAAGGGTAATGGCGTATGAAGATCCCAGAGGTGAAACGATAATATTGTTGACGCAGGCTGATAAATGGGGGAGATACTCTCTCCTTCCTGTATCAACCTGCCACAGAACCAAGGTATTCTCAGTGCCTCCAGAAACAAAGTACTCGCCTGGAAATAGTCCATTAGTACCACGAAGCAGTCCAATTGTAGAAAAAAAAAGGAACTTACCATCGAGAGACCACTTGACGCTTTGCACAGCGCGGGGGTGCCAATGATATTGCCTGGGCTGGATCCGCTCAATAGAGCCAGATTTTTGGAGGGGGGAAAGAACGTCGTTATACACGTATATCGAGCCCCTCACGGTTCCAACAAGAACATCTAAAACCACGCCAGCCTCGGCGACTCCAGAGTTCTGTTTCGACTTCGGCTTTTTGGGTGTTGATGTTGTTTTCCTCGATGCCAATCTTACGTCAAGAGAACACACATCATCAGGGGCTTCAAGGACGTAGGTCTCGCTTGACACAACAAGCGCATTCGTCGAGTCCTTTTCCAGTCTTAGTTTAGCAATCAGCAATCGGGCATCCATAGCACCGACAACAGTGCAGCCGTCAGCTGTGGCCCTGAGAGTGTGAATATCTCCAGGACAGCTGTTCAACTCGTAACGATCAGCTCGTCCCGAGGCAGTGGCATACGCCACGAGCTGTGAGGTTCCCTTGGCAGAGTTCTCGGACGTGAGGAGAAGCTCCTGACCTTTGGTACCAGTTGGGTTGATAGCCTGCATCGCCGACACCTTGGAGCCAGATTTGGTGTGAATTGTTGCGTCACCCGTCTCCCAGTTGACTTTCCAAATAACTTGCCAGTCGTCGGCGACCCACAACAGTTGGGGCTCGATCAACGAAGGAACAGCGGCCGAGACTCGCGGGGCGCCGCTGGACTTGGAGTGAGATTTGCTGCGCTTTCGTAGCGGTTTTCCGATTGGTATCCTCCTGACGAGGAGTGAATCTTCTGTGGAGTAGACCTGGATCGAGGTTTCGTATGCGAGAATGATATATCTGAAATATTTTATTGTTAGCTTTTTGCCTCAAATAGTCGGTGCTTGGACGGACTGACCTTTCATCCTGGCTGAAAATGGGCTCTACATCAGCCAGACGGCCGCCCATAGGTTCCGAAATCTTCCAAGTTGCCGCCAGAGCTGTCGCAGGTACGAGAGCCTGCTCCTCGGTGTCGCTTTCTTCCTCAACTTCTGTCTTCACCAAGGTCATGCTGATTTCATCACCCTCGGCTTTGGGTAAAGCTGTAGCTTCAGCATCGCTTGTTCGGAGCTTGGACTTTGATCGGTGTCGCTTTGAAGTCTTCTTCTCGCTCTGCTCCGCCTTGTCTCGCTTCCGCTTGCCCTTGGCCATGGCCGGTGAAGGCACGTCTTCTGCCGCAGACGAGTCCATAACTAGATCTGTAGCGCAATGGGCCTTTTTACGGTGATCGCCTGGAAAACGACTGGTGCGTGGTGGAAAGTGAAAAGGGAGCTCGTGCAAATCTTCTTCACCGCGGGCAGCCTAACTGGCTATGCTTCACCAAGCTTTCCAATTCTCACCTTGGACCCTCCAATTCAAAGAAATTTTGAGCTGCAGCCCGCCGATAAGCTCTGCGATAAGGCGCATCGATGTGTGGGGTTCAATTCTGGCCAATCAATCCTCGCGAGACCCATACAAAAATTTGTAGCGACGCCTTTTTTTGCCGATTCCGCATTCTGACGCGACAGGCCTCCCGACGTGTCCCGCCATTTACAAGCTTGTTGCGACAAGGGAAATCGTTAAAACATCGCCAAACCCGTCTCTCAATTACGCACCAGCCTCGAGCTACCCTTAGACCTAACACTCCGTCACAACAGTCAAAATGATCATTCCCATCCGATGCTTCTCCTGTGGAAAGGTAGAGAGCCCTTGATCGATCCCCCCTTTTGCGAAGAGCCACCGCTAACCTCGACATCTTGTCATCCCGCATTAGGTCACTGGCGACCTCTGGGAGCGTTTCCTCAACCTCATCGACAGTGGAATGTCTGACGGGTATGTTCGGTGCTGGGAGGGGACTTGCGACGCCATCTAAAGACGACATTCCGGAGCTGACTAAACTTTTACTTGACACTCTAGAGATGCTATGGATGCCCTTGGCTGCAAGAGGTATTGCTGCCGCCGTATGATCATGACACATGTTGATCTGATTGAAAAGCTGCTCAAGTACGTCATATTGGTCCTTTCGGGACTTGCATAGGATCTGAATATACTGACCCGGGATACTCGGCATCTGCAGATATTCGACCGAAGGCCGACACGACAAGAAGATGAACCTGTCGCACTCGTCATGAGTGGCTGTTCAGCAACCTTGAAAAAGTATTACAAATCAGTGGTCTTGTTGGTGATGGGCTGGATTTACTAGGTCAGGTCCCGCAGGTCCTTCTCAACAGACCGGGCGGATTCTAATGGCCGCATACTCTACAATATTGGCATGGCTTCTGGGGGATTTATTCTACATGTTTTCACACACCACACTTCAGCATGATGACACGAGCATTTTTGGGCGCTTATGATCCTAGATACAAGGGGAACCCAACATCTTGGATGCCCGCGCAAAGGATTTAGGCGCGGGTCGTGTTCTGGTTCTGAAGGATGGTCCCCATTCTCATTATGCTGTAGTCTACAGGGAGTAGTTACGCAAGTACACTTACTCTGCATGACAAGGGAGAAACGGATTTCCAGACTAGGCGGACTTGTTTGTTTTTGTCTTGAGGCCTCTGGTGTGGTGGACATTCATCCCTTTGTTCGAAGTGGTGTGTTGCAGTACGGCGCTTACACAAGCGCAAGCGAACTTGGCTTGAGGGATCGTTTCCATGCTCGACTGCTAGCAGCTTCTTGCTTGCATATAGCAGGGTACGTCTACCTGGAAGCGAATCCACAAGCTATTATATGAGCACCAAGGATGGAGTGTATGGAGCTTTGGAGTAACTTGGCTGCCTCCTCATAGATTCAGGTTATCTTGCAAATCGATACGCTTTAGGAATGAGGCCGAAAACTTCCTAGTAAACAAGGGTGGTACAAATATTGGAGTTGATGGAATATCAAGATTGCTGATGCAGTATCATTGGGCAATTCAAAGCAGAAAGGCTGGGATTTGAAGATTTTGGTCAACTCACCGCTTGCTGCCACAACAAATATGACCCGGGCCTATACCTGGGTGCCACGTCAAACAGGTCCTTCCACTAATATGTGGAGGGTATGGTCTGTTCCACTAAAACATTTTGACGAGTGAGCTAAGGTAAGGCAGGAAGTATGGTTGGATTATGCAAATATTCCGAGCAAAAACGCGCGCTACCATACTGTCGGGTCAGGCAGCGGTGAAGTCGTTCATGCCTGACGGATCAACCGAGTGGGTGGACGTCGGGGGGTTCAATAACTGAATATTGCAATTAGTCGTGGCTCCAATGGGGCAATCAAACGCAGATCAACTCCCAACCACCACAAAAGCACATTGCCTTGCTGCGTTTTTTTTTTTTTTTGCCAATGCTGGCCTAATTAGTGCCATGGATCTTGCAACCTTTGGGTAGGTATGGGCCCAACATGCAGTGATGCAGTGCATATAAGCCGGAACTAAAGAGCAATAGACCAAGGATAAGCAGAAAACAAGCGCCGGGCTCTGTGCGTTGAAGGATTAGACGCGGGCACAATGGCCATTGGTTCTTGTGTACCTCCCCCAGTAGTGATGTGCGGCTCTTTGGCTGTTTTGTTGGCGCAGATCGAACTTTGCGCTGTTTGGTGGGAATGTAGAATCATTGTCACACCGGTTCTCGGTTGTGACGCTTCTTTCTGACACGCAGACTGGTATGGTTGTACACAAGATAAACCAGGGGCCTTGGGGGACTTCGTTGCATGAACGCACATTAAGCTTGTCTTCTTTATTTTTATGTAATGCTTTTTTTTCCTCTTTTCTTTTTATTCAGCTCACCCTTCTACCGTTCGTCGTGCCGCAATCACGCATCTACGCACCACAGATGTCGAAAAGCATGATAGAAGTATGTCTAGTGAAAAGACTCCACCTGCCGGTAGGGCGTCTTGCTAGGCTGGTTGGTGCAAGACCATAGATGAGCCAGTAGGGAGCTCAGGAGCGCCCAAGACGGCTACGCAAGCTTGAGCCCGCCATGACCTGACGTGGACATGTGGGAACCTCTTGATTCGGTGTTGTTGTGAAGCGGTATCGACTGGGGGATCCATTTGTGTGCAATATCTCTCTACAAAGAAACCAAAACAACCGTTCGAGCAAGAAAAAGAGGGGCCGCGGATGGCTTCCTTGTGGGGTCTTTCAGACAGGTTCACCACTCAAACTACTACAGTATACACAAAAAGGCGAGAGGGGAAGCGACCCAAGCTGTCGGGTTCGTCGAGCCGCCGGATGTGACAGAACAGAAAGAAATGAGTGGCAGAGCTGCTTAGCTCGGGCTCGGCGGAACAAAGGAGTAGTGTAGCCGAAGAAAAGCAGACAAAAAAACAGGTGGCCCTTCAATGCACCAGATCTTCCGTCTGGAAAACGTTTCTCTTTTGGGTGTTGTAGCCGTTTGGCATCTTGTTAAGATGTTACTTCGCATGTTACCTTCCGATGCACAAGGAGGAATCGATCACACTGATTTTACCAGCAATGTTCTGCAGTATGCTTCGAACGATATTGATGGCGTTGGTAATTTCGGCAAGACCACCCGCTAACTGGCGGCTGTACTTCGTAAATTGAGCAAAAGTACTCCTTCTTCATTTTCTTCATATTTGAATGGGCCGTTTGCCAATATCGAGATGCAATACACAGCACCTTCTGATGAACAGGTTCATCCTATACACTACTTGTAATGACTCAATCCGTGTGTTGTTCGTGTGCATAAAAACAATAAATTCATAAGGCACAAAACTAAGCCCTTTGTCTCGGAGCTCTTGTGTTTTTTTCTCCGGTAGGAATGTCTTGTGGTCAGTATTGTACGAAGTAAAGTTGCGGCTGTGATGAGCGCCAAACGGTGCGGGCTACAGACGGGCCGCGCCCAGGAACGGCCAGCCCATTCTTATTGTCCTCCGTAGCGCGCCTGCCAACTCAAGGTTCCTACTGCGAACTAAGTGGAGTCGGATGCCAACGTACTTGCTTGGTTCACCTGACTTTCTAAGTACATAGTGCATGCAGAGACCAACGTCTTCTGGCTACTATTACATGTCAATCGATTTACCTTGATCTCATAACTTTCATACCTTTCGAGCAAGCCCCATCGCGCGTCTCAATCCTTTTTTTTTTGCGACTCATGAGTCCATCCGTCATAATGAAAAGAAAGATTTTTTTACTGCACAGTCTTCCAATCAGGATGGCATTTTACCTAGAAACAGAGCTGCCGATTGGTAGGAGAGCTTGCTAGGGGGCACAGCAGGGTAGCATCTGGGCGTACTCGTCTCCGCACCTACACGGCAGCCTACCCCCCAAGATGGCTTTTAAGCGCCGACGCCTGTCGCTTTTCATGCAGGGCATCATTCAGAGAGCCCCGCCATCCACTACGACTGCAGACCAGGCCAATGCTGCTCTGTGAGTGGCCGCGCTGCGTACAGAAGATGTCCTGGCACGAGAAGAGCTCGAATCTAGCCAGTTCTTGCGCAGAGATCCGTATGGGCTACCGCAGCACAGGGCTGGAGCCTCCGGTTCCCAATTCGCCTGCATCAACGCGACGGACCTTTATTAGCAAGCCTGTATGTGGGAAGTATACAAAGATAGCAAAAGCCTTACCATTATTATCCATACCAATATGGATTTTGAAGACCTGTTGTCTGACCCCACCTGCATCCGTGGGAACACGACCTGGACGTCGTCCACACGTTGGCGCGCATCTTCCTCCGGAACTTCGCCTACCAGCATTAAGTGATGCTGGCTTGATGACGAGAGTTGGAGCTCTCCCTCTTCCTTTTCGAGTTTTCAGGAAGATGACCATTATCATCCCTTGAACTGTACACAGACAGTATCGAGGTGCCTACTTCACCTTCAGCTGCCTGCCTGCTCGTAACGTCCAACAGATACCGAACGCCAAGCCAAGGAGCCACTATACTAGGCCCACCACCCACCACGATCTGTTCTTGGTCCCTCATTTCAACCGCAGCTCACTGAGGTACCTTAGTCCCTCCCGGTCGCCGCCCCTCTCTCATCGCTTCTCCAGCAGGCCATGCAGAACAGGTCATCTTTGGCTACGACACTCTGCATCTGCGATTCGCAGTCGCAAACACCAACAACCCAGCTAAGCTGACCTGCCAATACCGCCAAACTAGCAGGCTGCATATCCATATCACAACTGCGTCTCGTCCTTTATTACTTTTTTTTTTGTTTGCTGTTTCTCCTACTTCTTCTTTTGTGACCGGCTTAGACCTCTTTATCTATCGGCGCCAGGTGGATTCTTTGATTTTTGTACGACAGACGCCGAGCGTCTTCCCGAACATTGTGCGCGTCGAGCTGTATCATCTCTCAAACTCGACCACACTGCCGCAACTATATCAATTGGTATCAAGCCTCGGGCCAACACAGGTTGTACCAGCCCTGGGATCTTTAGGCAGAGCAAAGCGGCTGCTCGACCTATCTGCGACCTCCTGCATCTGTTAATCCTAAAAACCCGACGCGCTCGCAACTGCGGTTAAACGCAGGACTCAGATAGCTCCAAGCCGCATCCTCTTCAGCGTTTTCCTTTGATCGGGATTCAACTGGGCTTCGCATCTCCCACAACAAAACCTGGTCAACGTTACTGATCCCGTCGGCATACGCTGGTTGTTGCAGACAACATACGAAGAGGCCGTTTCCTGCGGCCGCCTCAAGCACTAGCGTATCTGCGGCTCCAATCTTGGTATAACTCGCTTCATCTCTGATCTAGGTTGCAGCAGAGCCACCTCCCTTGACCAACAAGGCAGAATCACGGGATCCCTCCTCCTACAGGTGAACCTTTGGTATCACTGCCATTGGCGTCTGAACAAGCGTGCGGCGGCCTTGGGTGGACTGCATCATGGCCCTGGAAGCGCCTTTAAGATCCTCAACCGGTAGCATTATTTCATCGCACTCCTCGGCGTACGCAGACATGTCCGTGTCATCGCCAGACTCGCCGGCGGTGTCGAACAAGTTGTTGTCAATGTGCGTACCGTGACACAAGACTTCTGGCGCTCATGAGCTGCGACTCTCAAAGGGGACCAACCTCCCTAGACTTCGTGACCGCAGCTCTTAATGACACAGAAACATCTCCTACTTTGGTTTGCGACTGGCTGACATCGATCATATCTTACATAGGTCCTCACCCGCCGGGTCCACAAGTTCACCTCAGAGCCTTCGTCCTCACTCTTTCACAAGGGCCAGCTCTGCCAACAACCACCTTATGAGCCCCATCAGTGACATCGTTGGCCCCTCACCAGTGACATCGACTGGCACTGAGACAACCGAGATTGAAGATGACGACGAGTCCGTAGATACTGGGTTCACTGTGCAGCGCATACATCCGAGCCCTCAACCACAGGTACTTGCTATATGGCAACCACTCTGAGCAATTTTATTCTATGTGACAAAGACGCTAACTCTCTGCATAACTCACAAAAGCTCCAAATGCTAAAGACGAACATACCGGAACATCTACGAAAAAGTGGCAGTGAGGAGGCTGTGTCTGTCATCCATGCTCCCCAAAATTTTCAGGCCTGGGTATGTATAGCCCATGTTGGATGTGCGAAGAATGGTATAAACGATTTTTGCCAGTGTGTTGTGAGCAATGTAACTAACATCGTTGTCCAAACCAGCCGGAGACACCAGCAGATATCGTTAGCCCACCCCCAAGTGAACGCTCAACCAAGGTATGCTTATGATCAGTGCTATTTCGGTAATAAATTTATCCCATGTACTAATATCATTTCTCTCCGCCAAGTCACCCGTAATATCACCGCCACCCATTTCAACAAACGTCAAACCTGCAAAGTTTTCAATGGAAACCGCGACACCACAGGCACAAAACTTGCAAGACGTCATCAGTGATCAGAACAGACTGCGCTCAAGCAGCGCGAGCAGTCTAGAACGTGAGAAGCCAGTCCGATGAGTAGTCTGCCTGCTTTCTAATACAGATGCTGACTGTGCTATAGTGATACCAGAAAATAGCCAGGGCGAATCGGATGCAGAACAGTATGAAAACGATCCTGATTATCACAGCCCGGTGATGGAAGAGGAGAATGAAATCCAGGCGCTCAACACTGCACTTGAGGAGTGCTGGACTCTATGCAACACACTAGCGGGTCTAAGTTCGATCCACAGGGAGCGCGTCTTCAGCAGCTCAGGGACGCCTGATGCTCACGAGAAGGCGTGGAAGTGCTGTTGGAAGCTGTGCCAGAGATTATATCACAGTCGGGACGAAACGGAAGAGTCATACACTCTACGAACCAACCTTGATTTGTGTCGTGATTTCTGTCAAGCACTATTCGATGTCAGGACTCGAAAGGACGACACAGCGGATTCGGTCCTGCGTGTCAGTTTCGAGCTCAACAACCAGTAAGCTTCAGTGGATTGATCGACAACACCTTCTTGGACATGTATTGACTAAACCTGTCCCACAGTCTATACAGCGCACAGGACACGCGAAATTTGCCCGAGGCATTTCGCGAGCGTACCCTAGATTTTTACATTACCTTGTGCCATCGTCTGATGAAGCAGCGCAGTGAACTTGCCGAACAAACCGACTCTCTATTGCCGGCCTGCTGGTCGCTTGCCGAGATGCTTTTCAGCATTCGACAGAACCGGCGGGACGGCAAGGCCCCTGATGAGGATCTTCTCGGTTCCGCGGTTCAAGCGTGTTGGGAACTATGTGACATCTTCAGGGAGGGCTGGACACAGATTAGACCTGAACGTGGAACGCCACGTCCCAGTCAAGTCACATTCTCATGGCATGCGCCGCATGCAATGGCTGCTGAGACTCGCAGCACAGCAGGAAGTCGGGCTTCGATGCATTCCAAGCGAGAAAGCTTGAGGAGTGTGAACAGCGAGCGACCCAGGAAGCGAGATGCCCCGCCGGTACCTGAGACGCCTGTAACCGAGTTTGAGGATACCCCTATCTCTCCCGAGAGCTCCAGTCCTCAGATGCCCAACATACTTGTGCTAGGAACAAGCAGCGAGAGCAGTCGCGTGACTGTTCCGAGGTGGTCAAGCAGCGCCAGTAATTTGTCAAGCTTCTCGCAAAGTAGCCAGAAGACCAGCAGCACTGCAACTGCCGGGAAGAAGACGAAATCAAAGGTCACAGGCACCGGGGCGAACGGAGCGGGGAGCAATATCAGCGGAGGGAGCTCCGGAGGTACTGTGGAGGATATCAACATCACTCGTATCAAGGCTTTGATAGTCAAAGCGGCGATGAACATTGGCTTCAGCCGGGACAGCGCGTCCGCGATGGCAGATGGGACCGGCGGTGCGACTGCTCTTCAGGCGTTTGTCAAATCACTGCCGTCCGGCTCTTTTGGAAACCTTCCGCAGCATGCAACACTGCTGCAAAACTACAAGAATCTGGTACTGAGCGACGCTGCGCTTGTTGGCAGCGGCGCCGCCGGTAACCTTCTCCCGACACGAGGAAAGAGAGTTGGCGCTGTTGACCTTGCAAAGTCGGTGGGTTGGATGATGCACCGGAGCTCGCACTATGGATTTTTGAGGGAGCTGTACAAGCTGGTGTTTGGATTTACTGTTGAAGAGGCCGAGATGCGCAAGAACACGACCATTGCAGTTTGAGAGGGACCATATTGCTTCTTCTCTCTGGAGTAATTCTCGAGCATGCCGACCTGGTCAATTCTAGTTGATTGACAGCTCGACCCGGGGACGATCGCGTCGGCAGGGGCGTACAGTAGTGGTGTTTGCACGTCACTGCCTTTCCAAATCTGCCGCCAACGGTTGATACACTCCTTAGACTACCAGGAGCCATTGCTATGGTGTTACTCGACGCAACTGATTTGATCAACCCATGTCCTGCACATGCAGCGTGTTGCATGGCGCAGCTATGAAAGCCTCAGTCATCGAGGATCGACGACCTATTTTGATGGCACAGTTAGTTTCACGATCAATTTACACCGAAAGATGACTGTTTTTTTTTTCTCAAATTTTTGCACCATTTCGATTTCAAGCTAGATACCCCCTTCTTTTGGATGACAACATTTGCTTTTATC
>JAVHJQ010001309.1:9439-23511 GCA_031306095.1 Pyricularia sp. CD86 | reverse complement strand
GAGCAAAGACTTCGAAATAACAATATTTGTCACTATTAGCGTCGTACGATGTGAGGTCTGCCCTAGTTCATAACTCATTACTTCTCATTTAATTCAGTGACTAAAACTAGTAGCTATCAATAATGCTCACAAAAGGACTTTTTTTTCAAGAGGAAAGAAAATTAGGTTGGATAGGGTCATTGCCCTGAAAGTACTAACTTGGGAAACCCCAAGGTTCTGGCAGTGAAACAAAAGAACAATGCTACCCGTGTGGGTTGAACAGGATTAACATAGGAAATTTTTGGTGATCCTGTGCGTCGGCTGCCTGTCGGTAGTTTGTTTTTTAACTGGCGTGTTATATGTTGTACCCAAAGAGAAAATACACGATTGAAAAAAGATCCAAGCGATAATTCCTTGTTCGACTGCAGCTAGCAGATAAGAGGAGGATGTTGGCCACGTATCGAAGCCGATCAAGCTATGCAAAGAGACAGAAGGTATAGTGGTGCATCTTCAATTGAAGCGTGAAGCGCCATTTACTGCGTGCCATCACGGCTTGGCGGGGCATTGCGTGTTTCACTACGTTTACCCAAGAAGCTACGCCGTATTGTCGAAGATCGGTTGGGGCTTTCCGGCACTAGACCATTTGCCGCATCGTTGGACACGAAGGTGCTTCGGATGGTGACACTACCGGTACCGACCTTGACTTCCTTATCAGCGTTCGATCCACTCTCATCGACAAAGAAAAGAGCTTCGCCGAGATCGTCGTCACTCTTAAATGTGTGTTTCTCCTTGACTTGGATCTGAAATTGGGTGTCAGGTGTGCAGGTCGTCTTAAACGTCTCGTCATAGGTGATGATGCCATTCGAAGCCGAGGGTCTGCGGTCCTTGGTTTTGCCAATGGTCTTGGTCTTGGTTCCAACTTGGCACACAGCAACATAGGTGTCGGCCGACGGCGGGAAACCGCTGGCGGACACAACAGTGAAAGTCGCGGTGCCCGCTCCTGGGCTACTTGGCGCCATGCTGTGTACCGAGTTGGCGCCGATGCTCCTAGACCTGCTATGACTGCCGTTGGGCGCGCCGTTGGCAGGCCCTGGCGGCGTCACACTTGGTTCGCTGTCCAAAGTGAGACCGGTGGATCGCTTGAGGCCCAATCCTGGCACAGGTGGCACCGGCGGCGCGTCTTCTCCATTCATGGTGATAGCTGGAACTTCGGGAATACTGCTCTCGGTCTTCTTGCGTGTGAAGCGGCCCTTGATAAAAGTCGCCCCCTTGCCAACGCCATGACCCACAACGCCCGCCACCGCCGCGCCTCCCTTGATCGGAACACCTGCAACGCCAGTAACGATGCGTGCTGGAGCGCCAAAAGTACCAAAGGTTGAGGTGCCCTGCCGGGTACGCGTAACGTAATCAGGGCGGAAGAGGAGTCGTAGCCGCAAGGTTCCTGATTTTCCTTCCAGACGGTATGTGAACTCTTGAGCCATAAAGGGCTCCAACTGCTGCAGGTTTATGTCAGTCTGGCCAAGGAAATCTGGCTTATCTGCAAAATCCCAGTCCCATACTGTTGCCTTGAATTTGGCAGCCGTCCTAGAAGGAATTGGAAGTTCAAAGAACTCGTTCCATGTAGGATTGAGTGTCTTTTTCACCGTCTTCGTCTTGAACACATCCTGCCCATTGAGCTCAAATTTGCAGTAAGGGTCACTCTTGCCGTTAGAATCAGCAGAAGGCAAATCGTGGGCATCAAGGACATCGACACGGAGAGTGCCCATGTTGTTTATGCTCTCGCTGGGATCGAGCTTCATCTTGACTGGTAGGTACTTCAAGCTGACTTTGATGGAGCATGGCTTGCCGTCTTCGTCCTTCATTTTCAGTGTTGTTGGGTTGTTCTGAGCAGTTCTGCGGTTAGTAACAGTATTAAAATTTGTATGTCTCACCCCAAAATGTTTATACCACTCACCAGACATTGCTTGAGGGTCTCGATAGTGCTGCCCTTGAGTTTAGCAAGGACCTCATCAGACTTTTGACGTTCACTCATCTTGTCCACCTTTTCCCTGACCTTGATGGTCAGTTTGGAAAAGTCCAACTCTCGGATAAAGCAATCCCCAATTTCATCAAACTTGTGATGTTTGCTGCGAGTGAGCGAAGATATGTAGGATGGAAATGCCATGTCGTCAACATATAGGTCGACGTGGCTGTTGCTCTTGGACAAATCGGCCTCTATCAGTTTGAAGATAAGCAGACCCGACTCGTACTTGAGAAGCTCCTGGGGCGACAGCCGGACTTTGGGAGGTGTCTGCTCGTCTCGTGATTTTCTTGGTGTTCTCGGCGATGTTGGTGATTTGGGCATCGTTGGCGACGTCGGGAATTGCGGAGTCTTGGGTGTTATTGGCTGCTTTTCGTGATCTTCGTCCAAGGATGTAATCCTACCCGGTTCCGTCGGACGAGGTACGTCGAGCGAATCTCGAACAACCTTGGGTTCCTCCCCGTCACTATCTTCGTCCGGATCGGCCACATTCAGGCAAGGATAGAAAGCAATGGTGTGATGCAGCACGCCCTTGGCAATGCCCTTGCCGTGGAGGCGCAGACCTGCCTCTACGAGCTCCTTCTTGTCGTGGACAAGATACTCGCCAGTCTCATCCTGAGAGATGAAATTGCCAGCAAACACCTCGGTTAGACCAAGGCTGCGATCCTTGCCCATCTTCTCAGCATCCATAACCTCCAGTTGTATCTTGTCACGGGCCGAATGTACTGGAACGTACAGAACCTCATCCCACTCTGGGTTGAGGTCGTTCTTGAAAGTGACAGTGCGAGCCTTTTCGATGCCTGAAACGACGACACGGGTGTAAGGATCAGACTTGCCCACAGTCTCAAAGTTGCGCAAGTCAGTCGCCTTCTTGAAGTGGAACCTCATGACACCTATTGGTGTTTGGTAGCCGCCGGTACTCATAACACCTGAGATTGACACGGGCTTCCATTTGGCCTGCATCTTGACACGACCAGTCTTGACGCCAGCCAGGTCGTACCAGTCCTTGCCCTTCTCCATGAGATCCAACATGTCCTCCAACTTGATCTGATACGTGCCAATGATTTGATCCCCTGCGAGGTCTCGGTCGTCTTTGATAACCACACCCAGCTTGGCACTTTTCCGGTCTGTAATGAGAATCTCCTTGGAGCCATTGTCCCATATAGGATTGTTTGTGCGTTTGAGCTTCTTGGTAGAATGAACTTCCTTGCCGTTGAGCAGAAGGACAGCATATGGGTTTAACAAGCCCACAAGACTCTTGGTGCCATCGAGATCCTTTGCCTGCTCGACTGTGAAGCGAAGAATACCGGTGTTTGTCTGCGGGGGAGGCTCCTCCCTGCCATCTTCTGTTTTGGTGGGACCGAGAACCGGAAAGAATCTTACATCGCAAGAAAGTACACCTCGAGCCTTGCCGTCGGAGATAACCTCGATCCGCTCGTTCTCATGGTCGGTAATCTCTTCCAGGTGCTCCAGCTGGAATGATGCAACACCAAGCTCCTTGTCCTTTCTGAAATCATTGTAGTCAAACAGCTGAATGTCAAGGGTATCGTTGAACGAGGTGATGATAACATAATGTGTCTCGTTCCACCTCGGGTTGGCCGTGTCCCTGATGACTTTGGTTTGGGCCAATGGCTGCCTTCTGTTTAGTGTCACAACTGCATACGGATCCGTCGTACCAGAAAAGTTGTCTGGGTTCTTCAGACCCTGTGCACCATGCAGGGTAATGGCGACCACACCAATTGCTTGGTCCACAGGCGAGCCAGCAAGCATCTTTGCAACCTCGATAGGGAAGACGTTAGGGGCATACATCATTGGCGCCAGGTTGCCATGGATCTGCTCAAGGATAAACTTCTCGAGTCCGGGAATGAAGTTGATGTCGAAGCCAAAGGTCTCGCCACCTAGGGGCTTGCAGACGTAGTCAATGGTAGGCTTGTCGAGGAAGCACATTTCAATCTTTTCCACGTGGGGGAATGGGATCTGAAGCTTGATTTTGAGCCTCATGATACCAGAGAAGGCCATGTCTTCGACAATTACATCAAGACCTTTGCTGATCATGGCTTTGCCCACTCTGATCTCCAACACAACCTTTGGGTTGATCTTGTTTCTGATTTGACGGGCAGTCAAGTCCGCGATGTCATTGGGCGTGAAGCTGAATTTCCAGTCCATGATGACAATATCATCCTCGGCTTTTGGGTATGTCTTCACATGCTCCATGCGCGGTGGTTTGGACCCAAGCGTGAAAGTTTTGAGCTTGAGGCTGTCAAGAAAAGCCGGGGTTGCGCCGCTCAGCACCTGGTCGACGGAGTTGATGACAGTAGCGGCCAAAACTGGTTGGTAGATAGGCCAAAACTTGACCAGGAATGAGTTGATCCATTCGAGGGACTCGGTCTCGGTGTCCAGGCGCTTCAATGTCATCTCACGAGTGATGTCATCCCTGAAGTTGCGACGCACGCGACGTATCGAGGTTCGGTAGTATGTAGAGCAAACAGCTAACAAGATAAAGACCCAACCCAGGCCTCCTCCTAGCACTGCAACGAGCCACGATGAAAGGGAGGCAAATACGATAATTGCGACATTGTGATACCAGTCTGAGGACTGCTGTTAGACGAGATTTCAACGAGAGACTATAGGTATCCAGTAACATACCTCCGTAAAGATGGTCAGGGAGGTGACCTTCCAGCCATGTCGAGTGATCAAGTAAGCTCTGGGCTTCCTGGATGGCTTCCGTAGGCCAGCCAATCCTGGGTGCCCATCCTGTCTTGGGACCCATCACTACTTCTTCTTCTTCTGCAGGCTCTCCGTCCGCATCTGCATAGCCATTTTGCTCCTGGTCGACAACGCCAGCTTTGGACGGCGAAGGAAGATCGTATTCGGGCTTGCTGCCATCGTCGATGTCTGTAGCTATCGCAACGCCCTTCTTGCGGTGGGGTATCCCCTCTGGTAGCTTCTGTTGACGACCGAGTCAGCGATTCGCCACCTTCAACATCTGATAGTAAGCCCACGGAAGGGTGTATGTGTTTCTCCTACCGTCGCGGCCTTGATCTGTTCCTTTTTCTCTTGGATGCTCGCGTCGGGGTCGAACGAAAAAGCGGCAACGCCGGCGTTCTTGCTCTCCTCCACTATCAACTTCTCGGCGTCCTCAGCAGTCACCAAGCTTTCGGGATCCTGGGCAGCCTCAACGGCGCCCTGCTGCTTCAGCTCACTGGCTTCCTTCTCGGTGGCCATCTTTGCCGCAGGAGGCGATGCCGTCGGGGGCCCGGCTCACTGATTCTTTTCGGCGGTGGATGACAGAAGTCGATTGGTCACTTTGTACAAGATTTAATTGAAAAGCCCTCGCGAATCCCAGTTCGTGGCAAAGATGCACGCGCCCAATCTTCGCGGCGGGCGGATGAGTTTAAGCAGACTTTGACGGGTGCATGCGGCGCTTGCGTCGAACTGTGAACTATCGCCACGCTAGCAAGCTAAGGCAAGGTAGCTAGCTGCTACGTCAGCGCAATTGAACTACAGAAAAATGACAGCGGCGGAAAGGAAAAGCTTGAGTGAATGTGAGCTGTGATGGCCATCAAGAGATTGACGCTACAAGATAGTAGTAATGTTGGCCTTTTGGGAGATGATGTGGCTGGCAGACGATACAAGTGCCAAATAGCCGGCTTGTGCCCAGAAGCGGAATCCTGGGCAGTGCAAGACTTTCGTTTGCAGGAAGAACGGATTCCCGTACTACGTCAGCGACTCAAGCATGCAAGTCGCGAAGAGCTCCTTGCTGATATGGCCTGCCAAGTGGTCGCAGCAAGCTGGGGTGGTCCCCGCTAGCCTCGGGGGTGGAGTCTTCCAGGGTCGCCAATGTTCAACAAGTGAATTTTAGTATGGTGCTGAGTCTAGGTCAGACAATGACCTCTTCACCTTACGTGTCACGGCAATACGGCATACGGCGTCGTGGCTACAAACTCACCTTTGGTTTCGAGGAAGAGGCTGGCTGCTTTCCACAAGCAAAAGTAAACGATCAAGTTCCTTCTTTGTCTATTTTTTTTTTCTCTTGTCTGTCGTACCTGCTCGATGAGGCAACCGAAAGTGCAACCGAAACCGAAGACATTCGGTTCCAGAACATTGGGAACTAATTCTGGAGTAATTCTAACTTTTAGCAGGGGTGTACACTGAAGATCAAATTTGACGTGTGGCCTCCAAGGGGCCGACCGATGAAGAATAAAAAGACAAAAGCAAAAGGTAGATGCGCTTTAAAAACAACCCGATACTCCATAATTTTTTCATGTAGGAATGGATTATGACTCTATTTTCGAAGCTGTGAGTATAAAGTAGGCATCTTTGGATTTGCTTGCAATCGAATCGCATCACCAACAATCCCTGGTCGTGCATGCCGCAGCCGGGTCGGGAGGACACAAATCAAGAACTTGAGGATTTGTTCCAAGGCAACGAAACTCAATGAGCAGCTACAGCTCGAAATGCCTCGCTTCCATCCATTTCTTTCCCGCGCATTGCATGCAAGCGCCTTTCCTGCTGAAGAGCCAACCAACGGATGGCATTGAGACCAGAAGCAAGAGATAGAAAAAACGTAGTGCGGACCAAAAAAAAAAGAAAGAAAGGTACTTTCCGTTGGCTCTCATTCAGATAGGCACCGGCAAAGCAATCAACAAAATAAATCGTAGATCGCTATCACAGGAAAATTTTCAGCTCATGTCGATCCAGGACACTCCAAACGTTGGTATCTTAGGCAAGGTAGGATAATCATGCAAAAAACAGATGGAACGGATTGTACAGTAGAATGCAATTAGTCTCAATTCTGCTGATGAGTGAGTGCATCCTACATATGCGCTTCGCCGGCACAGGGCTGCGAGAGAAATTGCGTCGTGGTTATAATCAGATGTGTCGTGCCTCAATTCCCAAATCGCACCACCCATGTACTGGTCGGGTCGTCCGAGCGGAAGATCCCAGTTCATTTCCGCAACTGCTTGCTGTGCTTGGATCTACTATGTAATGCCTCGACCGAGGTTGGGGGGGCCGTAAATCGAGCTTGTCAGCCACAGTAGCCGCCACACTTGGGCAAGGATTGATAAGCCACATCTGACTTATCGGCACGATAAGCGGTTAGCTATCCTATCCACTAACCGCGCCTGGAACTTTTGCGCGCGCGACGGCAGACAAGGTTCGCCATCGCATTAGATACAAACCACTTCGACGCAATACCTACCGAGATCAACCTCGCTCATCACAATATTCATCTTGAATTCTTCGGCGCTAATAAGTTTTGACTGTTCAATAACTCATTAATTACATCCACAATGGCGAACTTCCTAGCCTCGATCTTCGGCACCGAGCAGGACAAGGTCAGTTGAACCGCTTCCTCCGTGGCCTGCCACAAAAAGCTTCAACATGCTAACCCCCGCGACCAGGTCAACTGCAGTTTTTACTTCAAGATCGGCGCCTGCCGCCACGGCGATCGCTGCAGCAGGAAGCATGTCAAGCCAACCTACAGCCAGACCATCTTGATGCCGAACATGTACCAGAATCCCGCATACGACCCCAAGAACAACATGAACGCCTCGCAGCTGCAAAACCACTTTGACGCCTTCTACGAGGACCTGTGGTGTGAGCTATGCAAATACGGCGAGCTTGAGGAGCTGGTAGTATGCGACAACAACAATGACCGTGAGTCGCACTTATCCATATGCTACGCGTTTAACGACGCCAATAAATTGTTTGCTGGCATTATGCGCTGACACTTGCGGTTTCTCATCAATCTCACCAATAGACCTCATCGGTAACGTCTACGCCCGCTTCAAATACGAAGACTCGGCCCAGAAGGCATGCGACGAGCTCAATAGCAGATGGTATGCCGCGCGGCCTATATACTGCGAGCTGTCGCCTGTGACCGACTTCCGAGAAGCATGTTGTCGACTAAATAGCGGCGAGGGTTGCACGCGAGGCGGCTTTTGCAATTTTATACACCGCAAGAATCCCAGCGAGGAACTCGACCGCGAGCTGGTACTTGCAACCAAGAAGTGGCTCAAGATGAGGGGTCGCGACGAGCGCAGCGTTAGCCGCTCTCCTACACCTGAACCGTCAAGAAGGCGGTTCTAGTCTTTTGAAGTCTGGCAAAGTGGGAGGAGTTTGTGCTTGTTTTTTTTCTTCTTTTTTTTACTCTTTTTATTCTTTTCAACTATAACATGGGAAATGCAGCATTAGTATTGTTATTGCTGTCTTGATCTGTCACGTTTGGCGTTGTGGTTGGGATGGGACCATGTTTGGGTTTAATCTATCAACGTTTTGATGCCCAAAGACTTCCAAGATTTCACTTCCAAAGCTGATGCAACTGACACTCCTAGCAGAGATTTTCCATGCGTGTGGTAATCTAGATGTGCGTTGTGCTGCGACAAAACCATCGATAACGGTAGAGCTGTTGGGACGCGATACCACTAATAATGGTCATCGTCACGTATTAAAAAATCTGGCAGAAATTTCAGACCAAAGGGCCAATGGGCAAAAAGTAGCAGTCACAAGCGAGGCCGATTCTTTCCTATTCTTCCCAACGAAGTCCGCTGTTTATAATGATTTGGAAGGGGATTTCGATCAAGCTCAATGCATTCCGTTGATCACTCGCGTGCGTCATGGAACTCGTCTGCCGATTCTTCAGTGTCTGCTCTCTTCATCGTGGGTAGGTTTTTCTTGAGATCCTTGCCAAAATCAACCAGCGGGTCATCCTTATTTGGCGGTTGCCCAGTTGCGTCCAGTAGCTGCTTGATGTCGTCGCTGCCGTTGGTACTGGTAGCTGGCTTCTCTGGCGTTGCTTTTGAGTCCGGCTGCAGCGGAGCGTGGCCTGGTGTCAATTCATTGCCTCCATCAAAGTCTATCAAATCACCACTTCGGGGCGCAGACTCCTCTGTCTTCGGTTGGCGGAACGACGAGCCTCGTGGTGGGATAGGATTTCGTTCGCTGGATTTTTGGCCTTTGAGGATAGGGTATATGGCTAGAATCTGGTTGGCCTGCGCCTCGGGCGTTTCGCCATCACTGCCGTGGTATCAGTTATCTGTCCCTGTCAGTATGTTGGGACTCACAAGGCTTACATCGTGGCGTTTATGATCCACTCAAGATCCTCCTCGCCTTCTTCACTTCCACCCTGGCCACCCCTTACACGCCGAAACAGACGGGGATGCCACTCAACTCCCTCCTGCGCTCTCCTGCTGGCTTCCTCTCGTTGCATATCCTCTATCTTGGTCTTCTCTTCCGTAGCGAGTTCGTGTTGGGAATCCTTGACGGCTTGCGCTGTCTTCTGCCACAATCTCTGCGACTCACGCTCCTCCTGTTCTTCTATCGGCCTGACCAGAGGAGGGGATGGTTTGGACCTGTGAGCATCGAAAAACATCTCCTTGTGTCCAGTCTGAGATAATCGAGGTTAGTATATATCTTGACTGGAAGTTGTAGTGGCCAAATGCCCAAGCAATCGGGAAAGAGATTGCTGCCTACCTTCATGTCCTTGATAAACATTTCGTCGCTCCAGAGCCCGGATAGTTCGTATAGGACCTCGCCTGTGTGTTCGTCCTTGATCGTTCCGCCGATGGCGTTGTAGCAGCCTGAAACCCATCCCTTTGTCTTGAAGTCGATGTCGGCGACCAGTCCAAGCTCTGGACATTTCACAACGCTATGGTCGCCTAGCTCATACTTCATTTTGCCAAAGAGGATACCGCGTGCGTACATGTTCGGCTGAGTCAAGTGGCTGATCCATAAAGTCAAAGTCAGCACCACCAGTCAGGATAAAGCTGAGTTATCAGGGTAACCTACTATTGCTCTCCCTTGGCCGGGTCCTTGCCCCGGTTGAGGAGCGACAGAATAGCCGTGCCCTCCATCAGACTTGCGGCGGAGTTGCCAAGGAATTTGCTTTTCGGCTTCAAAGTTCCATCGACTCGGATATGGTGTTCAGGCACCATATAGAAGTAGCTAGACTTTGGTGGATGGTGGGATGTTTGTTCAGAGATGTAATACGCGCGAGTGTTGTCAGGGAAATCCCAGTAGCAAGTGAAGATTTCCCCTAGGATCGGGTTGAGAGGCTTCTTGACGCCACTGCAAAAAGTGTTAATTTTCCATCAAGTGATTCGCAGGCTGTTTCTTTTGTTTTTGGAGACCTACGGGGGTCTGATATGCCATCCGCTCAGGTAGAACTTTACTACTGAAACGAATCGTTGGACAGGATCATCAATATCGGGTATCGGTAGCAGCATCTCGGGATGACACATGAAGCTGCACAACTCTAGTCAGTATCTGGGACTGTTGGGAAGTCCATTATGTGGACTATTACCCTGATGACCATCGGAAATAGGTCTCCTTTTCTTACTTGGTTATTCGCTCCAGCATGCTTCTTGGCTCGAGGATAAATGTCGGGAGCACGACACGACTTAGATCGGCACCAGGGCGCAGTTGTGAGATAATGTGTGTAAGGACTATATGTCGTCCCAGTTAGATTTCACAAACTTTCAAATCACAACCGAAAGATTTCTCTGGGTAAGGTAAGGAGGTTGATCACGAACCATTGCCCTGATCGGGCTCGACCACGAGCGTGTCGTCCTGGGCCGCCTCTCCTTTCATGTCGTCTGCGGAGCGATTGGACCTGACGGAGCCTGAGATTTTGTTGCCACTAACTTAGCTGGGATCCTCGATGTACACATTTAGATAGTAGGAGGCAAAGTACACTTAATATGCACAAGGTAAGGTAGCTGCCGTGACTTGAGTAGGTAGGCAGGCACTTACTAGCATTTGAGATCGTGCGGCGGCGACTATGGCCGTGGCCATGAACAATCCCTTTCAAGTCCATCATGGTCGCGACTGCGCAAAACTTTCTTTCGGAGCGCGGGGAGAGTAAGATAGGTACCTAAGCGGTTGTGGGTCGCGAGGAATCTCGGAGAGCTTGATCGATAAAAGACAGATGCGGTAGGCAAGGATGGCTTGCAATTGTGACAGACGCGGAAACTCAGTGGCTGATGGCGACCTCGATAGACGGAATCGTTTGAAGCACGTTGCCCAACTTCCTCCTGGAATCCCTATGCAACTTCACGCCTGAGCCTTGTAGTGGGCTCTGAAGTTCTTTACATTAACTTGAGAGTCGACACCTTGTGAATATGTGCGATGGAAGAGTCAGGAATCAGTTGCTGAAAATGTCATCAATTACAAAAGAGTCGTTTCCCCCGCTGCATAGCCCAACAAGGTCAGCAGTGACATGGGTTTGGTGGTGGGGGATGCTGGTTGGGAATCTTTTTCAGGTGGGAGCTGGGAGGCAGTCGCCCCACATACGATGACGTTGTTAGCTGCCAAGACGCAGTATATGCGGGGCAGGATACACCAAATGGATCACGTCTTGGACGTGCTTAGCCAATGAGGGGTAACATGGTATTAACTGGAGAAGTCGTCACCTTGGCGCACTCACAGCCTGCTTCTGAGAATGTTCGGACGGCATGATGGCTGTCAGCTTTGAGAGCCAGGCAGACAGTGCAAAGTGATGAATCTTCCTGGCAAAGAAGCCCCCGAAATTCGGATGGGCGGACTACAGAGCTGACGTCGAGTGTTCATTCGTTTGAAACCTAGCGACTAGAAATTGGGACCAACATGCTTCACACGCATGTACCTACGTACCTAAACACAAAAATGGGGTGGTTCTGTTGTGGTGAGCATTGTAACAGTTCACTTTGTTTTCTACATGTTATGTACGAGATGATGGCGATAACGCAGCCCTTGACAGGTAGTCTTAATTTGTCTTGTTTTATTTTTGGACTTGGCATCTATCTGCGTTCGATGTTCCTCCTGGAAGTATCACATTTGTGAGTTACCATGGTAGTAATGCCGACAGCCTGACAACGTACGCCACTCTCCAAGAGCAAATCATAAAATGATAGCGAACCTGCCTAGGTTAAGGGAACAAAAGACAAGGGTGTCTGGCAAGTGTAAAATGGCTTTCCGTTTTAAGCGTTCCTGTTTCCTGGGTCTGAATTGGCATCCACCTAATATCGCTTTGTGATCAGTGAGGCTATGTGTGCCACAGAAACGCTCCACTCATTAAATTTCAAGTAGCCGGCCATGCATTTTGATCGTGGTGGAACAATTCTACCTACGATTCAACAGTGCGCGCTGGGAAGGTGCCGGCTGGTGGTCATAAGACAGTCAGTACTGTATGGTCTGCATTAGAGATCCTCAGGGGGGAAAGTCGAACTTGCCAAAGACGACCCTATCTTACCCAGGGGTAGTGGGGCTAATTTAATGGCCCGATTTTGGGTTAATTGTTAATCAAGCATTCTAGAACACGGTAAGCAAGTCTTTGGACAAGGTATTGAGCCGCTCAAAGCTATCGGTGCGTGTTGGACTCTGAAGTAAAGACATCTCGTACCTCAACATCTCAAGTAAATCTTAGATGCTGGGATCGGACCAAGCCAGTTGCAGCAATACCATCGCCTACTTTATCTTAGGATCAAGACTTTCGGGAAATCTCAACGGAGCTAAGACAGTTCAACCCCTGCCAAGCCTCCGAATAGGCTCGAAGGAGGTTCAACTTCTGATCCCTGTATCTCCAATACCACCGGATTTGCGCGGGTGCTAGAGAGTCATATATTGACAACTGATAAAATGTTGAATGTCGCTGGGAACAAGGCCAACAGGCAGGGCGGGTAGTGCACAACAATATTACTCTCACGCACATAAGCCACAAGCCCACCCAATATCCAACAAGTTGCAGAAGGTCGTAAATTCCCTGACCGAGCATCAATATACCACTACACTGGATGTGCCTGCTTAACGAGCTACTCCCTAACAATGGCAACGGGGAGCAAACACCATACCTACCTTATGTATACTCCACTCGAGAATTCACGAGAGCGTTTGCCGAGCCTCTTGAAAGCTTGTCAAGTGCACCTGCACGCGTTTATGTCAGGGCCGGGCGCGAATCTGTACGTCGTCCTTCTGGGTTTTGATCGATTTGTTGTCTGAATTTGGTGGGCCGTTCTAGACTTAAAAAAGCATACTTATTAAGAAGGAACTCCGAAAAGAAAATTTGACTAGAACTAATAAGTACCTAGGTACCTATGTGGTATGAAGACCGCCATGGCAACCTGTAAGACGTGCTTTATATTCCTCAGGTGGCGCTCGATTTGCTTCTGCTCGAGAATGGAGTGGAGTTTACATCCTTTACAGCTCCACCCTGGCCGTTTACTTTATTTCTACTTCTTATACAACAGGGCATATACAACAGGGCATGAGGTTTACCAGTGCCAGGTAACTATGGTGTTATACTAATTGCCATAATAAATATGTCATAGCTAGCCAGTCATATTCTTTCGGGGTTGTCGTCAAGGTAACAAACCGCAGGAGCTTGTGGAATTATAAACAGACCCGAGCAGCCATTGCACATAATAAATAAGGCGCAATAATTTCATATCGTACATACCTGGTAACTAAGGTACGCATGTGCAAAACGACGAGCGAGGTTTTCCAAGTCATATGGCAGCAGCGCCCTTGCGTTTCCTTTACCGATCTTAGTATTAATGAAAGCATTGATCTCACCTCACTCAATACAATCACAATAAATCAGCCCTACATACCTTACACACGGAGGGTCGGGTCGGGTCCGTTCATTCACTCAGCTGAAGATGGAGTACATTCCAAGTTTCCGCACCTTGGCGGGACCCTGGATGGAAATCAGCCAAGGCACTGAAACGGGAGAGAGGACCCCTGCCATCCGATCGTAATGAGCAAAAGCCATGCATGGATGCCAGTGAAGTACTGTAATAGTAATCAGATGAGACGGATTCCAATCCAGACACACAAAACAATTGCCCGATGTCCCTTAGTATAGGGATGTATACCTAGTATATATGCTAGTTCTACTAACGTTTGGTTTCGCTTGAGGATGGCGCTGCTAGAAGAAATTGGCGAAGCAAAGATAACAAAATGGCAACAAACCCGCGAAACATCAATCAATTTCACCCCCTTAGAGAAACCTTGGAGACGGGTCTAAACAGGTCCTCGTATAATTAATTGATCGCCAAGAAGGACTAAAACTAGGATGATCTTCATGGCAAGTCGA
>JAVHJQ010001302.1:0-10974 GCA_031306095.1 Pyricularia sp. CD86 | reverse complement strand
CGTCTGAACCTTGGTGCTGGGAGAGTCGAATTGCCTTCAGCTCATCCCACCAGTCGGAATCTAGGGCTCTGTTGAGCATGTTCTCTATTTGCGGATCCTTGAACTCTCCGTGGACGATGCCCTGGTAGGTGTGCAACTCATCGGAATCCAGCGAGAATGCATGCACGTCGGCATCGATTCTTAACTTTTCTAGTAATGCCGACACCCTTTGCTTTTCCTCTTGAACTTCCGATGCATACTCGACGAACACCATAACTCGCAGTTGGAAGACGCGCCTCCAAGTTTGACAGGTACGTAAAATGTAACCAAGTTGTAAGATTAGCGTATCTGTGAGGAATATGATTCTCAGGAGTGAGTAAGCCAAAACTCTTGTCACCGCGGAGTAGAGAACCGACTACATATCAACTGCCACTTACATGTGTCAAAGTTGCTAGTTATAACGCTTTTCCCGTCAGCATGCACTCGGGCAGACATCTGAATTGGCCAGAGATCAATATATTTCTTGGAGTTCTTGCCATCACGTCGTGGCGTTTCCAGGCGATCAAAGCCTTTGGCAACAGCAACATTGAGTCTGTGCTTGAAGGCAAGATCCTCCAAGATGGTGAGGTAACTAGTGACCGATATGTTGCCTTCCCTCTTGATCACATCTGTGGGCAAGTCTCCATCCAGGAGCCTTGCAGAAGTATCGCGCCGCCGTCGCATGGTTGGGCGTACCTCGTCCTCGGAGGAATCATCAACTACCAGGTTAGTAGGTGCAGACGCAGCTCGGGGAAGTTCTGAGACACCCTGTAAGCCACCCTTCGCCTGCAGCTTTCGGAGCTCGTCCGTATTGAAGAAACCAATCACGGCGATGTTGGGCCGCATGCCGCCAAGTCCCGCGGAGAGGATAAGATTCCTGATACCCCAAGTTATGGTGGGCGACATATTTAGCTGTACAAAAGCCTTGATGCGGGAATACTCCGAGATGTACTTTGTCCAGGCCGACTGCTGTAGTTTAGCCTCTTGAACGCCAGTCTCAAAATCGTCTGTAACAATGACATGCCCGAGTATGTAGAGAGAGCCTTTCTTCATCGAATTACAAAATTGGACTAGTCGTGTTTGCCGCCGAGGGTCGCCGACGAGAAGAATGATTTGTGGGCGCCAAAACTTGATGTGTTCGGGTCGTAGCCGAAGAAGGTACTTCCGAACCTGATGGTAGATGAGGTTCTGAGACACATCGCCCCAATGCTTTGGAGGGGACAAGTAGTGGATCAGGAGGAAAAGGAACACGAGCAAAATGACAGCCATGGTCGCATAAGTCTCGTCGATGAAGAACATTGCAAAGGCAGACAAAAGGCTACCAGCGAATGCAGTATGCCAACTGAAGAACTTGAATGCAGGACGAAAGTTGGGTGCCGAGCCAATCTTGAGTAAGAAGCAGGCCAAGTTCATGGTGAAGAAAGTCAACTGCGCATGACATTTTCTTAGCTTGGATTCCCATAAGTGATACGGCACTGTCATGGCCTTGAGATCATACCTGGTATCCCATAGAAATAAAAGTTGCAATCTGATCCAAATCAGCAAACAAGGACAGCTGGGCAATCATGTAAGTTAGGAAAATGGCAAGTACAGGCTCATCGCCTTTCTTGGTTCCTAGACCAAACGGAGACAGGCCAGGGATCAGCTTGTCTCGCGCCAACGCCTGGAGGAGTTTCGCGGAACCTATCAGACCCATAAGCGCCGAGAAAAATGTTGTAGCGCATTCTCCGGCAAGAATGAGAGGAGCAGAGAGGGTAGTGTCCTGTAGGATATTGGCATCTCGGAGAAGAGACGTCTGTGTGATTGCAGAGGCCATAGAGACAATGACCAGAAGGTATATCACAAATGTCGACAACATAGCCCAAAGTGTCCCCTCAGGAATGGCCTTGCTCGGATTGCGCAGGTCACCCGACATAGAAGCTCCGGCGAAGATGCCAGAAGTGGCCGGGAAAAGGATACCGAATAGTTCGCGGAAAGTCGAAAGGCCTTGGAACTGACTATCGCTGCCAGTATCCGGGAAAAGGTTCGTCTTCAACGTGGCCATGCTCATTCCAGTGAACTCGATTCCAAGGCTTGGGTTACTGAAGGGACGCAGGAACAGAGCCGATAAGGGGATGCTGAACGTAGACACCAAGAGGATCACGAGCAGAGCGTTGCTTGCCTTGGCAAACATGCCACTCCCGGCAAGACACATGGCCGTACATCCCACCAGAGCAGCTGTCTCGAGCAAGTATATGCCCCAGAATCCATGAGGCATCTGGTCGGCAAAATAAAGCTCCAGGCAGCTGATAAGACCAACTACATTGAGGGCAGTGTTGAGTACCTGTGACAGGTAGAACAGAATGCCAATAGAGCCGCCAAACTCAGGTCCTAACGACCTGGAGATGAGATAATAGGCACCTCCACCCTTTACCTCGCCATTAGAGGCAACGGCAGAGAGCGAGAGTGCGGTCACCAAATCGATGAGATACGAGACCACAAGAAGCCCTGGTTCAAGAGAAGCGGTAAGGTTAGTAACACAGTGCTCTTACTGGCTGGCCTTGCGACGTGCTTGAAAAGAAAGTGTATATCAAACCCACCTAGCATCCCCAAAACTCCAATGTGACCGAGGATCGAACCGAACCGCAGAAACATAAGAATACTAACAATGTTGAGGCAAACCGGGATGTAGACGCCATTGGCCACACCCAGTTTGCCGGACTTGTGTGAGTTGTCGGAAGCCATGATTGTTGTTGCTTGACCGACGTGTTTTCACTGCATTTCCTTTTGTTGGCTGTTTGGGTTTGCTTGAATACCCTTGGCGAAAGAAAAAAAAAAATTGAAAGAAAAAAAAAGAGAACCAAGGCTGTCCTGCCGACTTGAATCTCAAAAGACTGCCTGCCGGTAGTTGCTGTGGGAGTCTGAAGGCGAATATAGTCGTTTTTCTTTTTGCTTATCAAGACTGGCTGAATTCAGGCTGCTGTAAAAAGCAGCAGCAATGGTATCACCGTTGCACAAGTCCCAGACACTGGGGGACTGTCTCCACGCGTGCACTACTGCCCAGCGTTCAATTGAGGCTGACCGCGATTTGATTCCAACTAGGTTCGTTATCACAGATCAACTGTGTTTAACTAAGCCTGGCTGGCCTAATCTATCTTGCACGGGTGCGACGAATTTACCTGACTACACTTTACCTAGAACTATGGAGAACTGCATTCGAAGGTGCTGGGCGAAAGCCGAACTTGTTTCCACCATTAGAAAAGGAAAAAAAAAAAAAATCATGTGTCAGATCGCACAGTATGACAGGGATGTCAGTATTGAATGAGTACGACGCTTTCTTGGCGATCTGCAAATTGACACCAAGACGACCTACGTCACATAGCCCAGGTGATGAGTGTAAAACCCCAGTGAGGGGTCCATTGTTGACGGAAAGAACCCCCACGCTGCCATGCAAGATGACCATATAGCAGTTGAGGTAACATGTAGGTCGAAATATGTTTGTTATATTCAACAAATCTCGCCTGACGAGATAGTTTAAGAAATGAGAAAGATGATTCGCTAAAAGAACCTTAAACCGGTCCCGGATCTAACATCCTAAGTGCATCTGGTCATGCTGACCTTCAATATTTAACTCCGCGACTAAAGAAGCACTTTGAGGCGTGGTTTAGAATAAATGATGGATTCACTGGTCGCCGCACTGCAGCCGAACCAAGTTGCGGGGCTCCCGCACGATGTTGAACCTCGACCCTGTATGCATTGCTGATATTTCCACCGTGGTGATGCAATAGAATAAAAATCGACATCGCCTTCAAGTCAACCAAGGCTAAGGTACTCAGATATCTTGGGTAGAATATTGTCATGGGTTTGCAAGCCCTCCCTCCTTCATGTCGCGTGCCCATTCCTAAAAACTCTTTTTGTTTCCCTAAACAAATTGTAGTCGCTTTCTTTGCTATCTCCTGCTTGCCCCCCAGTCTAGCCCAAACAAGACAATTGATTGAATAAGATACCTGTACCTTGCCTGTACCTTACTCAACAACAATTTATTAGCATAGACCGTCCAGTAAGACCCCTGCCCTGGCACCCCTCATCTACCCTACCTTACCTTACCTTACCGTACTTTCGTACATGGCCTTACCGTGCCGCCAACGCCCAGCATTTATTTCCTAAGCTTTCCTGAAGGTGTCAAATGCCAATTAATTTGCACTCAGCGGCAACGTACTAAACGCCACTTTCAGGGACCAGTTCTCTTAAGAGCTATATATAATTTCTTAAACCTACGAGGATCTCAACACGGCAACTGAGTTGTAGGTTTTCTTTTTCGTTTCTTGGCCACACCTTGGCATTGCACTCTGGGAAAAAAGACCAATCAATGTGTCCGATCCACCTGCCTGGATCCGACCCAAAAACCAACCCAAAAACCGGCAGCCACCCTTCGGACACACTGAATTCAACCCAACTTCCCTTATGCAAATAGCTTGCCTTGCCCTGCCACTCAACATTAGCTGACACAGGTTCGCTTTTTGACATCTTCTCGCCCCAGGAATTTCCAATTAAACCACAACCTGCTCTCGATACAGTTACTGGCAACAAACCACAAGATTGCCATCGCCGACTGCGCTCGACCTTGCCCGTCACCGACTCGTCAGCACCTGTTCCCATTAGAACCAGAAACCTCAACCCCAAAGCTCTACCTACCGAATCGAAATCATTCATCATGAGTGAAGTTCCTCAGGCCCGTCGGGTAGGGTCTGTGGACGACCACAGCGTCTACGACGATGCAAAGACGTACTATACATCCGAGGAGCGGCACAACAACTCAAGGAGCGGTCCCAGGCAGAGGACCTACTCGCAGGTATGATTGCCGGCCAAGAACATGTATCACACACATACTTCATTGCCTAGATTGATTCTAAAACACCCTCTTCTGGTAAACAGAACAGCCTGCTTGGTCAGATGGAGCGATTGGGTCTGAAGGAACCATTCCGGAGAGGCAGCCATGGTAAGCCGGACACCCAGCTAGCTAGCTTGACCTTCACTTCACCTTCACTTGCTTGACACTGACGGCACATCCAGACGAGTCCAACCACAACAGACGTTTCCTCATCCAGGTTGACCCCACCCTTGAAAGCCTGAAATCCCAAGAGGATACCGATGGAAACATGCAAATTACTATCGAGGACAATGGGCCCAAGGTATGACGTCCCAGGCCGCGTCTCGGCACTTGTGCCCCGCCACGGACCCACCAAGCACTAACAGCAACGAATGCCAGGTTCTTACTCTTCGCACTGCAGGGTCCAACGGCCACAACAGATTCGACATTCGGGGTACTTACATGCTTTCGAACCTCCTCCAAGAGTTGACACTGGCACAAGAATATGGACGCAAACAAGTCATCCTTGATGAGGCACGCCTCAACGAGAACCCTGTCAATCGTCTGTCCAGATTGATTCGGGACCACTTTTGGGATGCCCTCACCCGCCGCATTGATGCATCCAGTATCGAGGTAGCTGCCAAGGACCCCAAAGACTGGACTGATGACCCTCGGCCGCGCATCTACGTGCCGAAGGGTGCCCCCGAGCAGCTTGAATACTACAAGAAGTTGGCTGCGGATAAGCCCGACATACGATTGGATGTCGTTGAGCTTCCCGAGACTATTACTCCCGAGTATGTCGTCGGCATCAACAAAGCTCCGGGTCTTCTTGCCGTGGATATGGAAGAGACTGTGGACCCCAAGACTGGCGAGAGGGTCATGAGCGGTCGTCCATTCGTCGTTCCTGGCGGCCGTTTCAACGAGCTGTACGGCTGGGACAGCTACATGGAGTCTCTCGGTCTCCTTGTTAACGACAAGGTGTACCTGGCCAAGTCTATGGTTTTGAACTTCTGCTTCTGTATCAAGCACTATGGAAAAATCTTGAACGCCACTAGGTCTTACTACTTGTGCCGATCCCAGCCGCCATTCTTGACTGACATGGCTCTGCGCGTCTACGACAAGATTCGACACGAGCCCGACGCAACCGAGTTTCTTCGGACCGCCATCCTTGCTGCGATCAAGGAGTACCACAGTGTCTGGGTGGCTGAGCCCCGTCTGGACCCAGTGACTGGACTCTCACGATACAGGCCTGAGGGAACCGGTGTGCCGCCGGAGACCGAGGCAGATCACTTCTTGCACATCTTGGAGCCTTACTACAAGAAGCACAACATGACCTTCAAGGAGTTTGTCGAAGCGTACAACTTTGGGCACATCAAAGAACCGGAGCTGGACGAGTATTTCTTGCACGACCGAGCCGTGCGAGAGTCTGGCCACGACACTTCATACCGTCTAGAGGGTGTATGTGCAGACCTGGCGACCGTCGACCTCAACACCTTGCTGTTCAAGTATGAGACAGACATTGCTCGTACCATTCGCAACGTGTTTGGAGACAAGCTCGTCATCCCAGCCGAGTACTGCGTCGGCTCCCTCCAGCCAGGTCAGGTTGAAACGTCGGCAATTTGGGACCGGCGATCCAAGCGGAGAAAGCTTGCCATTGACAAGTATCTGTGGAACGAGGAGGCGGGTATGTACTTCGACTACAACACCGCTAAGCGTGAACAGTGCAACTACGAGAGCTGCACGACCTTTTGGGCGCTGTGGGCTGGTGTTGCAAGCCCCAAGCAAGCGGCTATTATGGTCACGCGGGCACTACCCAAGTTCGAGGCCTACGGAGGTTTGCTTTCAGGCACAGAGGAGTCAAGGGGCCAGATAGGGCTGGATCGCCCCAACCGTCAATGGGACTACCCCTATGGCTGGGCGCCACAGCAGATGCTTGCATGGACGGGCCTGTATCGCTACAGTTTCACCGAGGAGGCCGAAAGGCTAGCATACAAGTGGCTTTTCATGATCACCAAGGCCTTCAGCGACTTCAATGGTGTCGTGGTAGAGAAGTATGACGTAACACGCCCAGTGGACCCGCACCGCGTCGATGCGGAGTATGGAAACCAAGGTCTTGGGTTCAAGGGAGTTGCGAAGGAAGGGTAAGTCCTATACCATGCCGACCAAAGCTTGACACGATGCCACTGACACTAGAAACGAACAGATTTGGCTGGGTCAACGCCAGTTACATCTACGGACTTCAGATCATCAATGCCCACATGCGTCGTGCGCTGGGAACCCTCACGCCGTATGACACCTTCATCAAGGCACTCGAGGATAACCGTAATCGGGCTCTGTCAGAGATGGTCTGAGTTGAGCTTGAGAGTCAAGATTCCAAGACGCTCCAGTAAGAGATATGACGCTACAGGATATCGTCCTACATAACGTAGCGTGCTCGCCTCTTACCTCGTGCCGCGGCGTGTTGCAGGCGTGACAACTACCTCCCAAGATCAGCAGGACGAGAAAAGGGATGTCCGTATTGGTCTCTCCAGTCTCGTTTCTGGACCAGCATTTCTTAACTTGCATTTATAGAGGCTTCAGTAGTGACAGTAGAGGAAACGGGGGGTTTGTGTGTAGATTCACTACTCCACAGGGCCTAACTTTGATAAACAGGTTAATAGAAGGTTTCTTTGTCCGAAAAAAAAGTAAGCATTTTTGCTGCACTGCTTATCATGGTCCAAGTAACGCTATGGTAGGGTTGTTGAAGCTGAAAAGATCGTGAGGAACTAAAGACCTTTTATGGTTCAAAGATGGGAGGAGGGGTAGCGGTGGGAGTTGGTTAACGAAAGTGGAGCTCAACGTTTGGTTGCCCCGGCATTCGCAGAGCCAAGCCAAACCCTGCGAAATCCAATGGAGGCACAGACCAAGCCCTGCAAATTGACAACCGCCCCAAAGGAACGCAACGAGTAGGAGGGAGCCAGTGGAGGGTCAATTTCCAACGTTTCGAAAGGGCGGTCTTGTTCCATTTCCTTTCTCCCTGCAAACTTAGACTTGTCCCTCTCGAAAACTCGCGATAATCTGCTCTTTGCTTCCGTCAACAGTATTGCCAAGCACTTCACATCATTCAAGCCGACTTGTCTTGATCCAAAAAAAAAAAAATCAATTATGGTGAGTCAAATACTCAAATGCACAGGCTCGGCTTCTATTACCCGGTGGCCGCCCCTCATGTGTTGTTGTTTACTTTGCAAGTGCCGGAGTAAACAACAAAACAAAACCGAAAAAAAAAGTTTGCTCCGTAGCCAGTGGCGGCAAGACACACAACAGACATGCGGCCCATCGTTCCACTAGCAACTGGTGGGAAGGCCACACCTCTCGCCTAGCGCACACGGACATGCTGCAGCAAACGCGCCGTCACCACACCACCACTCAAATCGTCAATCCGACCCGACGCGTGCCTCTGATTTGCTTGTTGGATTGAAGTCTCGGCGCAAACCTTCAATTGCTCTCCACTCCGACTTCAAAAACATCATCATTCCGCATCAGCCTGCATCAACAAACGTTCATCTACAATCACCAACAAGATCACACCCAAGTTGCAGTTTTTGCAACGAACAACGTAAATATGGCTTCTAACCATTTCGACTCTCAGGCTTCTACCAACTACAAGGAGGCGTTTTCGCTGTTTGACAAGCGCGGTAACGGCCGCGTTGCGCTCGACAGCCTCGGCGACCTGCTGCGTGCCTGTGGCCAGAACCCTACCCTGACGGAGATCCGCGACCTAGAGAAGAACGTGGGAGGTGACTGTGAGTGGGAACCCATATTCTGCTGGAGACGATATACCCTTTGGCTCCCGTCTGCTGGATAAGGGGCGATACATAATTGGCTGTTGCTGACATGGGTCAACATGGCAGTCGATTTCGAGACCTTCCAGCGCGTGCTCAACAGGCCAGGCGGCTTCCGTGACCCGGGCGAGCCTGAGGAGTACTGCCGCGGTTTCCAGGTGTTCGACAAGGACATGACGGGCTTCATCGGCGTCGGGCAGCTCAAGTACATCCTGACGAACCTTGGCGAGAAGATGACGGATGAGGAGGTTGATGAGCTGCTCAAGTCGGTTGACACCAGCTCGGGACAGGTCAACTACACCGGTAAGCCAGAATTTCAAAATCTGTCAGAGGCAACAATGGCCATGATATGCCTACCATTTGCAGGTGACTAACTTCTTCCCTTGTTCATCTTTGCAGAGCTTGTTCGGACCATCTTGGCCAACTAGAGCCAATTCATCCGATTAGGAAGCCGGTTTGATAGAGGCAAGCGGCGGAACGATTACGATACACATTTTCAAAGGAGACATATCATGAGGTCAGCATTCGGGTAGATCATGGGGAAACATACTCCCCTGGTTGTCTGTTCTTGCTGGGATACGGCAAACGGGACGGCGTTGGACGGGTTGTTTGATAAACATTTGGAATTTGATAACACGAATTTTTTTGCCCCTCTTGTGTTCACTCGCCATGAAACAAAGCGCAGGTTGCGTTGCCTACTCGAAGGCAGCGAGCTGAGAGGTGCTGCCTTGAGGAGTGCGACTCTTTCATGGTTGGTGCCACGCGTACAAAGGACTACCAAATACTAACACAACTAGTTCAATCCTTGTGTACTTTTGGCATTTATGGCCTTGAAATCCACCAAAGCGGTGTAATACTCGTTGATTATTTAGATCAAGGCCAGAACAGAATAAGAGAAACAAGATATCCAACATGGAGGACTCTCCAGTGGTTACCTGCCTCGTAAGTTTGCAGCTCTACACTAAGAGCCTATACAATTGTGGACAGCATAGACTAACAATAATCTCTGTATATTGCCTTGCAATCGCCGAAAGTGCCGAGTGACAAGATCAATATCCAAAAATTTGGCTTTGTAGCATTACCTATCCAAGGTAAACAACAATAGCCACCTTGGTTGATACTCTCTTCGTGTGGATGCTGCCAGCATGGAAAAAAATAGTGTCTACCCTCCCCGCAAAACTACCTCAGCGTCAGCTGCAGCAGTCCTGGTACAGATAAACGGCGACCAACTTTTCAGTGACACCATTACTTGATCGGTTACCGTCATATGCTAAACAGATTTTGGCGTGTGAATAAAGATCCTACGCGCTTGGATACAGCGCTTGAAGAACAATTTGGCCCCTGTTTATGGTCTCACCACTATCAACATCAATTTTAGGCTGGTAGGATACCTTTGCGTCACTGTCTTGCCGCCGCGGTCAACCCTGGCCTGGTCACACGTCTGGTTTTATCAGATGGACTGGTTCGGATGGAATCCACTAAGCTCATATCAATGCCTTCTCGACCCCTGGAAATCAGAGGATGGTCCGATGTGTTTTATATCGCTGCAAGCGGCACCGCCTCTGTCGAGCCCGTTGTTGACGATGACCTAGTTGAGCCTATAACCAAGTGTGTCTACTCTATCGGAAATGTCTTGGATCAAAGCAATCGCGACCCAACTGTCGCGACTATTACTGTGAGGGAGTTGCACAAGCTCAAGTTCCTTACGGTCTGAAGGTTTGCTCTCCCGGCATTCTGCTACCCCGCCGCGCCACTACAATCTCGATTTTTGAGTAACTGTTTAGAGTCCTCGCCGGGATGGCGTCGCAACTCCGATAGGTTTTACGACATGCAGAAGGATCCATATACAGCTAATTTGCAACTCGAGAAAACTAAGGTAGGTACTCATAGGGTGATGAAGTTTTGTTTGGCCATCGAGCAAGCACAGTTCTCGGGTTGCGGAGAAATTTGGAGATCGGGCTTGGCACACTTGACGGTTGGGGTGTCTTCTAGCCAAGACCGACATAACTAGAAGGTGCTAACGCTGCCACTTGCCACGGCCGGGCGAGCATGGTATATCGCCAAGAGGTGTGATTTAGGCCAAGATGTCTACACAGAAGGCACGGAAACGACCTGCCACTTCCGCAATGGTGATATCTGTCCAGAGGCCATGGTATTCAATGAAAAATCCGAAATGGCGGATATTCCTTCCCGGAGCAAGGTTTCGCAGAAGGGAGGCGGCAATAACCCTTGACGCGGCATGCATATAATAAAAAAAAAATAAAAACAAATTTCCTAGTGAAAGAC
>JAVHJQ010001301.1:0-11809 GCA_031306095.1 Pyricularia sp. CD86 | reverse complement strand
GGACAGAAACATTCGATAGAATAAACAAAATGTTCCCCCTTGTGGCATTGTTTATGGAGAAAAAAGACCAAGCTCCCCCACCAACCCCCCTGACAGAGATCTAATATCGCGACAAACGACAAAAAGGGAAACGCTTGCGTACCTACATTGTACTTTGTAGATGACTTTTTCCCCCCTCCTCCTCCCGGAGAGCTGGCGTGTACAAAAACTTCGTAATGAGGTCCTGAAAGGGGAATGAGACGTCCCTTGGTGGGTTTGGTTGTTCAACTCCTTTTTGCCACCGTTTTCTTTTTTTTTTCCTTTTTTTTTTCCTGCCAGCAAGCACACGCACACGCACACGAAACCCTCCCCCGCCCCACGCAAAAATCGTACCTCGGCTCCCAATGAATTACCGTCGAATAAAAATGCATTTCCCCACGATGGGGCGGGGGACCCCCCTTCTCTATTTTCCCCATTCCGTCAAACCCCACTATTTCAGCCCCAAAGATTCGGTTCCTCGGTGGTTTTTGACTTTGCTAAATGTTGTTTTTTTTAAAGCCTAGGTTAGCCTGACTGACTGCCTTGTCGTGTTGCATGAACCAAGAATATATGACAAGTCCCTGCATACAAGTATTCGTTATGATATGGAGTAGTTTGATTGAAGAAAAAAAAATGAAAAAAGCATACTGTACGGTAAGTGGGAGGTTAGGCTAATATCAAGGATCAAAAAAATGCTGTTCATATGGTCTCATTCGTCATCTCACTCCTAGATTCGAGACATGTCAGTTCATCATCCCCACAACACATTGAAGATTGTCTTGACTTTGAACTAGAAAACCGGAAATTGGTGCCGAAGAAATTATCTCAATGTTTCCCTTAGGTTTCTTGATACACGGATCGTTCGGCATGACCGTCCTATAATCTACACCCTGCAGTCCATCAAGGCGGCCAATGTATGGTGTGTTGTAATCATATTATTTATACACTGGCCGGTTAAATACAACATGCCGAGCTTGAATTAACATAATGCATCCCGGTCCATTCCACCAGTCACTGCACCCAGGAAGTCCTGAACATCCCTCCCAGTCACTTTCGCCCTAATAAGGATCCCTAGCTTGATGCAGGCGGGGTTGCTGCTGAGGCTTGTCCGCTCTGTGTACCGTTGGTTCCACTAGCGGCAGGAGTCGACTTGGCCGACATGGCCAGCTGCCAGCTCGGGATAGATGCCGACATGCCGCTGCTGCCTGCTCCACCGATACCAAAAGTCGGGCGACCACTGCTGGTCGCCGGGGTCTGGGGCTTGGGGGCCTCGGGTGCCGCAGTTCCGTTTGCGCCGGTGCTGGGGGTAGAGCTGTTTTCTGTAGCTGATGGGGACAAGGGAGCTGGGCTGACCGAGGGTCGTAAATAGTTGCTGGGAGCAGGCGAGGGTGTGGCGGGTCCAGTCATCCTCTGCCCTATGAGGGTCTTGAGGCTGTTCAGCTCCGTGATGACCTCCCTGAGGCGTTCACTGGCGACGTCCTTCTGCGCCTCCAATGCCTTGGGCAGGGCGTCTTTGAAGTTCTGCATGTCGTCCCGCAGGCGCTGCGCATCATCCTCACGCCGCCTGTTGGCCGATTTGAGTTCCGCCATGGTGGTTTCGAGCTCCAGGATCGCCGTGTCGAGTCGTTCTGTCCGTTGCTGCTCGGCTGCCTTGAGGGCCTCCGTATCCTTGGCAAGCTGCTCGACAAGCGCGAATTGCCTGTCGAACTGCTCCTCGATCAACTGCTTGTCCGTTTCGAGTCTTTCGGGGGTAGGCGGCGCCACAAGGGGGTAGATGTAACGCTGGTATTTCTCATTAGCGACGCTTGCCCTCATCGTTGCAGATAGCGACCGAACCTGGTCTTGAGAGAAAGAGTAAATACCTTGGTCAGCTCCAAAACACCATAACCAACACCTCCCACGACGGTCGCCATGATGAACCAATCCCTCCAATCCCTCTTAGGGACTTCTGGTGGTGGTCTTTGCCATCCATACGGAGGATATTGCGGCTGGTAGTATCCCGGTGCGGGAAACATGCCAGCTTGGGGTTGGGCCGGTGGTGCCGAGTAAGCTGCCGGTGGCGCGGCAGCGACCGGAGCAGAATGCGCGCCGCTGCGAGCCAAGGCGGCGTCTACCTCCTCTGCGGTGAGGTTCTTTGCTTGTAAGAAGGCAACCTTGCTGTCGATGGATGAAGCGGCGACACTAGGGTCTTGGAGAACTGTTGACGGAATGGGTTGTCAGTTTCGCCGATCATCGTTTCTGGCCAACGACAAAGATGATTTGTCGAAGCCTAAAGATGCAGGGTTCGTGATGGCTTACATTGTGCCTAGACGAAGGAAAACAGTTAGCAAACAGGTTGGAGCTGTAAGGTAACGCCGTTCATATGGGCACCGTTCAGTGACCAGAAGCGATCGCGATTTGTAAGAATGGCACGCAATACTTACAGCCGAAGCCACAATCTCCTCTCTGATAGCCATGATGGTGGCAGATAATCCGAACAGTTCTCAATCACTGCATTCTTTGCGGTAGATATGAATTAAATGATCTTGTTGGATATCTTATCCAAAATTTGAGTTGTCTGTTGGAGGTCAAGTTCCAACAAAGATGAAATCCTACGGTACAGGGACTCGTCAGTCCAATTAAGCATGCGCGCGCCACGTCAAATCGAATCGGCAGTCAAATGGGGAAACCGGGCGGGCCGAGGTCGCCCCAAAGAATTGGATTGGAGGCAGGAGGAGCCGTTGCATTTGGTCGAGGGACCGATGTTCGTTGCACGTGATGATAATCTGTACAAGGCCTAGGAAAGTAACGGCCGGTCAATTCCGCACGGGCCTCAGATCAGCCCACACCACGCGTGGCGGGGGCCAGATGAAAGAAAGCAAGACGCGTTTTCAGGTTCAGCCAATCACAGACTTTTCGCATTGCATTGTTTACTTTTGGTCCTGGCAACCAACGCCCCAAAACAGTCATAACTAGTTTACTTGCTTTTAGAGACTAGCAACAACACAACCACACACCACGCGACCCAGTCATCAATTTCATCAGACTAAACCTTGCAAATCGTTGTATCTTTAAGTCCACAACTGGCCACTCGCAGAGATTCGCCATCGCTGGATAACTAGAATAGCAAAGCAATTTATACCGTTGCATGCTGCCAACTACCAAAAAGGCCTTTGCTGCCCAATCAAATAACCACCCAACGGTCAGGCTACCCGTTCAAAATACCCTCTGGATAGCGGCGCATCATGTCGCAAGATCAGGGGCTTTGGAGTGTCCGCAGAGCTAGGGAGGTACGACATTGACATTGATGGCCCACATAACGCCAAGTTTATACATATTCTTACCCGATGCTTCTTCACCTCTTTCGACCTACATACTAACATACTGTCCTCCTCTCCCTTGATAGACTCTGGGAAACCTTAACCTCAACTCTGCCATCCCACAACCACCATCAGCCATGAAGCGCTCGAGCTCAATAGCCGGGCAGGGTGCGCCGTACACCGCCGGCCACTCACGCTCTCTCTCGGGCTCGCGACAGTCCCTCGCCATGTCGCGCCCTAGCCAGCCCGTCTTCCAGCGAACGTCGACGGGCGCCAGCGCCGGCGAGTTCGGCTTATCGTCCGTCAAGCGGCCTTCGTCTTACCAGAACCACACTAGCACCTTCAGCAACAGCAAAGGCTTGACGCCGGGCGGCCGCGCCTCGGTAGACAATAGAGATAGGAGGAGTAGTGTCTACCAGCCGCGTGCCGGCGGAGGTGCCCCTTCGGGTGGCCACCAGAGCTTTTTCCAACAGGCGCCGCAACCAGCTGGAGTACCAAAAGACCCGCGGCCACTCAAGGACCGGTCGTACCAGAACCGCATTGGCCAGGAACTGCTAGACTACCTGACACAGCATAACTTTGAGCTGGACATGAACCACAACCTCTCGCAGAACGTGATAAAGTCACCGACGCAAAAGGACTTTAACTATATATTTCAGTGGCTCTATAACCGTATCGACCCTAGCTACAAGTTCATGAAGAATATCGACCAAGAGGTGCCGCCGCTGCTCAAACAGCTGAGGTACCCATACGAAAAGGGCATCACCAAGAGTCAGATCGCGGCCGTCGGTGGTCAGAATTGGAGCACCTTCCTGGGCATGTTGCACTGGATGATGCAGTTGGCCCAAATGATTGAAGGTTTCGCCCTCAATCGCTATGCTGACGCCTGCCTCGAGGCCGGAGTCGACACGGTGGGCGATCACATCACCTTCGACTTCCTTACGGCTGCCTACGCTGAGTGGCTCGGCATGGACGACAGCGTCTCGGAGGAGGAGGCCGACAGACTGCTGAAACCACACATAGAAGAGATGGAGGCGGCCTTTGAGCAGGCCAACGCCAAGCATTTTGAGGAGTTGCGGATGCTTGAGGCCGAAAACGCCAGGCTGCTCAAGGAGGTGGACGACCTGCAAAAGTCTACTCCGGACCCGGCCATCCTGGACCAGCATTTCAAGATCATGGAAGAGGACAAGGTCAAGTTTGAGGAGTATAACCAGCTGGCAATTCAGAGGTCGGAAAAGTACGAGAACCGGATCCAGGTGCTGCAGGAGGAGTTGGAAAAGGTCATGGTCGAGCTGGCCGAGGCGGAAGAAGAGCGGCGCAACCTGCAAAAGGCAGTAGACGACCAGGGGATCAGCATGCAGGATATCGACCGCATGGCATCCGAAAGGGAGCGTCTGCAAAAGACGATCGAGTCTGCCGGACAACGTCTCGAGGACGTCAAGAGAAAGGTTTCGGAGAAGGAACTCGAAGCGAGCCAGAAGCTCGAGGAGCTCGAGAGGATGGTGGATCGCTACAACACGGTTGCGTACCAGATCGGCCTCATCCCGGCGACGGCGGCCAACGCCAAGGGCAAAGACCTGGAGCTGCACGTCACGGTTAACTCGGGGCCGAGCTTCTCGGGCTCGTCGGCCTCGGCATCGCAGCTCAAGGGCTCATACACGGGTGGCAGCATGGAGAACGAGCGGCTACTAGTGGACCCCGTGACGGGTTACCAGCCGGCGCACGTGCTAAGCCTCGACCTTCGGGGTCAGGTCAGGAGCATACTGACGTCGCTGCGCAAGGAGATATCCGAGCGCCGCGGGCAAGCCATGGACACGATGATGAAGGACCACGACCTGCTGGACAGCATCAAGGAGGCCATGGAGGACAAGCGGAACGAGGTCGAGGCCCTTGAGCACCGGGTGCGGGCGGCCGAGGAGGAGTTTGAAAAGACAAAAGAGGTCACCACGGCACAGCGCATGGCGTCGGACGCCCAGGTCGAGAAGATGGAGAAGGAGCTGGCCAAGATGCGCGCAAGTCTGTCGGAATCTGTCCAACTGCTGGAGCAACGGGAGATGACGACCAATATTGAGTAAGTTTCCTTTTTATTCGTTTAGCTGTGAAGCACTTTGGAGTCAGCTTCACTTTATAGGACGATATCTAACAGCTCCCCTCCCCTCCCTACAGGTACGAGCAGTTGACGCTCAAGGCCAACTCGCTGCGCGAGGAGCTACACACCGAGATCATGCGCATGCTCAACGACGTGATCAAGTTCAAGATGCACGTCCAAAAGAGCCTCGAGGAGTACGAAGCCTTTGTGGCCGATGAGCTGGAGCATGAGCTCGGGAGCGAAGACATGATGAGGGATGACGATGGAAACGATGGTGATGGTGATTCATGATACCCGAAGAATGGATGACTTGACACAAGAAAGGCAATCCCTTTTTTCTTGTTTATTTATTCTCTTCTTTTTTTGCTCTCTCTCTCTCTCTCTTCGTAACGACCAGCGTTGTTTCCAGGAATTTTGTTTAATTTACGCAACTGGCGTTCTAGGGAATGGGCACTCATGATGATACCGAGTCTTTTTTTTTTTTTTGTTCTTTTGGGTTTTAAGGCTTGACTGGGAGGGAAATGGAGGCATCAGGACTTTTTGCTACGTTTCACAGTGTGTTTTTGATGACAGGGTACATAATGAGAAGCCTCATGTGTGTTTGTTGCTCGACAGTGATCTGTATGTGTGTGAGGCCTTAAACGGCTGTACATTGATTGCTCAAATGTTGCCTCTGAAACGGGACACTGGTATTTGGTGGTGGTGGTGGTGGTGGTGGGGGGCGAGGTACTTTACACCAACGACGGAACTGCTGTACAATAGAGTAAACAACAACCCAAATGTAATCCCCATAACTACAAGTCAAAGTAGCATCAGAACAACCATAGCCGACATCGCTTGCATACTCGTAACCTTCAATCCAATCAAGTACGATTTTACCAGCACCCTGGTGCAAGGAAGCCGGTGTTATCCGGGTAGTAGTGTGTTGCAAGTCAAGAGTCTTGCTGGTTGCACGAAAAAAAGAGACACGGGAGTCGCAATAAACATTTTGAACGAAAACCAGTCGGGAAAGCCTCACTCTCGTATATGTGCGAACCAAAAAAAGAGACAAAAAAAATAAAACAAAAGAAAAAAAGCATTCCCGATGGCGAGCCGCACAGCATCGAGCTTGCCTGCATGACTGACCCTCTGCCCAAACTACTATATGTATGTGGGCTGCCTGCCTGCATGTGACACGCTGGCACAAAAGTCCGGGCACAGCGGCTAAGCTTGGTCCAACCTATAAGTTTTCCATTCAGAGAGAACAACACAATTGGGCCACGGGATGCTGGACTGAATAATCAAATGTCATTCATGTAAGAAATTTGCCAAGTTTTCTTTTTTTGTTGTTGCAAATCCAGACCCAGAAAACAAGCTAGAGTTAGTTAGTAGGTAAGGGAGGACGAGTTGAAGGCAAGAGCCAGTCAAAAAGGCAGGGGCTGCAGATACTGCGCCATGGTGGCCTCCCCGGGAAAGGAGGCCCCACCGCCATTAAGCTCCAAAACTACCTAAGCTTGTAAAAAACTGTTACGCAGTACGGTCTTTGTACGGATAAAACGCTTCCCGCTAGAGAATACGCAAAATGTTGGTCCCACAAAGTAAGTGAATGTGCATGCAGGCCGCCGTAGGTAGTCATACTTGACCGTCTAGTCTAGGTCGCAAAGCCACTAAAACTTCGATACAAGTCTAGGTAGGGAGGCTTTTTTTTTTCTTATTCTTTCGACCTGCCTCCCTTGGCGCCGTAACGGTCTGGGTGGAGTTTGGACCAGAACTAAAGAAGAAAAAGTTGTCCCCTGGTTCGACTTATCAGACCAAGGTTCAAACAAACAAGACTTGAACATAACCAAATACGTCAGCCTTACCAGCAAGCTAGTTCGTGTCTTTGTTCCACTAGACCTAGTTTAGTCAGCTAACAAACATTTTGGAGACTGGATGTAGTTCGCCGGACTCTTCCCCCGCTCGGTCCTATAGCATAGAGTCATCGGAGGGGGCAGGGTTCACTGACGTGGAAAGATGTGGTGGCAATCTAATCTGCCTTAGATTCTTTCCAGACCTGATACATTGGGTACCATGATCGTCAACGCACATTGGAGAGGGAGCAAGGGAGGTTCGCTCGCAGAGCTGAATCCTACGCTGCAAGTCCATTCAATACTACTGCATTTGCAGTCAGTCGCAGTGCCCCGCACCCAATAGACAGACACACTTGCATCCTCTCCAAGCCTCCTCTCGGTAAAGGGTGTCATTCATTCAACTCACTCATTCATTTCAATCAATCAATCAATTACTGGAGCCGCAGTCTCGACTACCATAGCCATAGGTACATGACCAGCCACGCGGGCTTCCCCGTCCCAACCATCCTTTGCATGTAGGAATTAGCAGAAGAACGAGCGTTAGGCATTCCCGAGCTGTTGCATGGTCGCCTTTTTACTCATTCGCCTGTTTTGAGGTGATGAATGGCGGGGGTGTTTGCTCTTGCATTGACTAGGTGAGGTAGGTTATTTTGGGTTGCCTCAATGGATCATGTTATCGAGATGCTCCATGGTGGTTGTTGACCACTGCAGTTACCAAGTAAAACGATCTGCAAGGTCAGATCTAACCTGTTTGAATGTAACCATCTACACATAGCTAGGCAGGCATCCAACCCATATATATATATTCTTACCTTATTCCAGCCTTACCATCTACTTCTTGTTCTTTCTTAACCTCAGCTCGGGTCTGGGTTCACTGAGCCAAGGCCAGCTCAGCTCAGCCATCTGCATCATCACAGTCATCGACGCGGATACGACCAACGTGGCCGAAGCTGTCTTGGATATATAACGAGAACAAACCCTTCCAGCACCTCGTTTGTTTTCATCTTCTCTCTTTATCAGACGTTACTCCTCAAACCACCAGGACTCAGATACCGGGCCCCCCAGTACACCATGGGGGCACACATCGCCTTGAACGCCCTTGGCGGGGCCTCAGTGCCGGAGACATCACCACCGCCTGCAGCTGGAGCAGACAGCACATCATCCGCAAATGCGGGCTTTCAACCCAACGCCCTCGACATGCTAATCCCAGGATTCTCCTTCTTCACTGCAGCCGTTCAGCGTTACCTGCACGTAGACCTGAACGTCTATATCCCGCTCTTTGTTACTCTGGCCGCCATCGTACTCGGCTGGCAGTACCTAAGTGATTGGTTCTGGTCCAAGATGGACTCGTACCTCATGTCAAAGTGCTCTCTGCGCACCGACGACGAGGCCTACAACTATGTGATGGCCTGGGTAGCCAAGCAACAGTTCTCTCAAAAGTCGCGCCGCTTCATCGTCAACACCAATACCAACTCGAGGAACTATTTCATCTGGAATTGGAACGACGACCAGAAGGAGGACGAGGACGACTCCGACCCGGACATGACCCGAAAGCCCTTGGCTTACACTCCGGACTATGGCGCACATTACTTCTTTTACAAGCGAACTCTTCTCTGCTTCCTTCGGTCTCAGGGTCGTGAGAACCCTTACTCCCTTCCCAGCGAGAAGGAGGAGATTTACATCAGCTGCTTCGGCCGCAACCCGGCCATCCTCAAGGACCTTCTCAACGAGGCCCGCGACGTCTACCTCAAGCGCGACGAGAAGAAGACGGCCATCTACCGCGGCACCGTGTCCAAGGGCGCCTCGTCAGAGCCCACCTGGAGCCGCTGCATGGCCAGGACCTCGCGCCCCTTCTCGACCGTCATCCTCAACGAAAAGGTCAAGCAGGACCTCATCGACGACGTCACCGACTACCTGGACCCGGCCACCCGCCGCTGGTACTCGAACCGCGGCATCCCCTACCGCAGGGGCTACCTGCTCCACGGCCCTCCCGGCACCGGCAAGTCCAGCTTGAGCCTGGCCCTGGCCGGCTTCTTCAAGATGCGCATCTACATTGTCAGCCTGAGCTCGGTCAACGCCAACGAGGAGACCCTCGCCACCCTCTTTGCCGAGCTGCCCCGCCGCTGCGTCGTGCTCCTCGAGGACATCGACTCGGCCGGTCTCAGCCACACGCGCGAGGGGCCAGGTTCCGCCGCCGTCGCTCCCGCCCCCGCCGACGCCGACGAGATGGTCCCCGGCCAGTTGACCCCCGGCCTGCCCAGCGCCGCGACCAACAGCCGCATCTCCCTGTCGGGCCTGCTCAACATCCTAGACGGCGTCGCGTCGCAGGAGGGCAGGGTGCTGATCATGACGACCAACCACATTGAGAAGCTCGACAAGGCGCTCATCCGCCCGGGCCGCGTCGACATGATTGTGCACTTTGGCCGCGCCGACCGCGCCATGATCGCCTCCATCTTCAAGGCCATCTATGCGCCGCTCGAGGGCGACGAGGGCCCCGAGACCAAGAAGACGTCGGCCTCCTCCGCCACCATCGGCAAGGACGACAGGGACGAGGTGGCCAGGGCGGCGGCGGCGGAGAAGGAGAAGCAGGAGGCGGCCAGGCGGGCCGAGGAGACGCTCGCGAGGATCGAGACGCTGGCGGCGCAGTTTGCGGACCGCATCCCCGCGCACGAGTTCAGCCCCGCGGAGCTGCAGGGATACCTGATGAAGCACAAGCGGGACGCCGAGGCGGCGGTGGCCGGGGCCGAGGAGTGGGTCGTGGCGGCGCGCAAGGAGAAGGCGGAGAAGGAGGTCGAGGAGGCCAAGGAGAGGCGACGAAAGGAGGAGGAGGAGAAGGACGAGGCCGACAAGAAGAAGCGCAAGGAGGAGCGCAAGAAGAACAACAAGGCGAAGCGCGCCAAGAAGGCGGCGGCGGCGACGGCGTCCAAGCAGGAGGATAGCGGCGACAGCTCCGGGTCCGACACGGCCGAGCCGGGCGATGGCGGTGGTGGGTCGGAGGATAGCTCGGACGAGGAGGAGGAGGAGGAGGCGAGCAGCAAGACGAAGGGCAAGAGTCGGGGTGCGAGGCGGAGGAGGAAGGCGGGCAAGAAGGCCAAGGTCCAGGAGGATGAGGGTGAGGGTTTTGAGGATCAGCAGGCTGCCCGTTGGAGCAAGACCGAGGTGTCGAAGGAGAAGAAAGAGCTGCTGCCGTCGGCTGCTGCGATCAAGCTGGGACAGAACCAGGATGATGCCAAGCCACCGCGGTCTCCTGTTGGGGGAGACTCGGGCTACGAAACTTGTTGAGAAAATATATCTTTCTTAATTGTAAATTTTCATTTCATTTTTTTCTTCTACATTTCCTACGACGTCATTTCCTAGACATGGGAGCATTATACTCAGCTAAGCAAAGGTTGATGAGCGATGGCGTTTTAGGGTGTCTCTTCTCTTTTTTTCTTTTTTTTTTCTTCATCCTTGGTCTCCTAGTTTGCTTACTATATTCATCAAGTATCTCATTCCCTCCAATATACAAGCATCGCCTTATCTTCAAACATTGGGATATTCTTCGATTGTGTTATGTTGACCGAAGCTGGGATGATAACAAATCCGTGCAGAACTGGGATGCAACCCGCACTGGCACTGGTTTGTTTGCATTTTTGTTCAGCCCAACGGTTATATATCGTGCCGTTTGCACAGGAGCTGCATCTGCTTGTCTCAGTGTCTTGTTTATAAAAAGTCGTCCGATTCAACAATAACCTGCAGAAGCACACGCCTCCATCGTCTAGGGATATGGGACTGAAATGTTCTCTGCACCGGTTCATCTGGCGGCACGCTGGGATGCAGCAGAATGATACCGGGAATCTCACCGTGAGGACTTTGAAACCTTGCCACTTGTAGATCTTTGAAAGGTCTTTGTTAAGACCGTTATATCGCGCATTAGTCTCTAATGATATCCTTCAGTACCGAGCTTAAGCTAGTTCTAGTTCCGCATAACAGGTCCAGTTTGTCTTGTATCAAACAGCTCCTGTGAGTAGGGCAAAAAGCTGTGAAGCCGACCCGGACCGTATTTAGGCTGTTAACAAGCTATCGGAGTACCGGGTGAATGGGATATGGGACCGGCGGCTATTTGTATTATCTTCTTTTTTTTTCTTTTTACTTCTTCTTTCCAATTTTGTTATCCCCTCATTTCAGAAGAAAAATCACGCTAGGCACGCATCACCTCCTGCATATATAACACTACTTGTGACGAGGCTGAGTGGAATTTATTCATTATTATTTTTATCTTGTAACACTTGCGATAGTCTAAGACATAAGTGGCAATATTTGCGGGATTCCATATGCTATTGAGCCTAGTGAGCCAAATTGAGACCAAGAGCAACATATCCTCGGTATACATAGAAGAAGAGAGATAACAAGAGTGTCCAAGAACAGTCATCTTTGCTCCGGAACAGGTATTCCCCTCGTGGAAATCTGATGTATGGTCCCATGATTCCTTGTTTACAGACATGCAAACTGCTCACAGACGCTGCAAGCCGTGCTCCATCTTGGACGGGATTTGGTGAAGTCTTTTAAATCGGCAGAAAGGTCAGCTCTCGACC
>JAVHJQ010001296.1:0-14967 GCA_031306095.1 Pyricularia sp. CD86 | reverse complement strand
CCCCGCGAGAAGCGGCTAATTCCAGGGCCTTGATTTTTTTTTTTTTTTTAGGTAATATACAAACCCAATGTACCTCTATGGACGCTGGGCGCCTGGCCCCTTGACGCGCGATCCCCCTTTTAACCTTTCCTTTTTTTTTCCCTTCGTAAAATACTTCCCTCTGATCCCGGCAAAAGTGGCAGAAAATTTGACCCCTCCTTTTTTTTCTTCACCCCGCGCCCCTTTTAGGCTTATCGGTGACTCTTATCTTTCACCGCCCGCCAAAAAATCGACGTCATGCTGCGCGGTATGGAGAATTGCGACCCTTGAACCCTGTCGGCGCCAGGCCCGGGAGGCGTAGACGGGGGCCGATAGCGGGACGCCATGGGGCCAACGGTGCTGCTCGGTATACCTATGACAGTCGCTTCACTGATACGATGACTTGGATGCCAGTGGTATTGAATAATTTGAACCGCCCCCAAAAAAGTTATCCTTTTTCGACATCTAGGGGTGCCCAGTTTTGTACGAAGTTTTCTGTGCAATCGACACAAAGACCTTGCCACTGTGCTGATTCTCTCGGTGCAGTGCACGATATAATACAGTAGTCATTGCCCCTCGCGAGGGTCCTACTAGGTTAAGTCGTCTGTCTTGGGTACCGTACTGCCACAAGGGAACTCTATTGGCTACGTGCTCAGACAACAGCTGCACGAGCTCTGCTACTTAATTAAGGTACCTTGACTATCAATTTACCCATTATTCTAGAGTCTAGATTCAAAGCACCTTACTTAACTACCTACGTTACCTAGGTAAACATAGTGGGTGCCGGCTGCCTACGTACATCTACTTCCATGAGGTGTATTCGACAAGTCCAGGAAACACGCCAACAACCGTATCGCAAGATCCTCATTTTCACCGAGTCCTCAGACTTTGTTCCCGTCACTGTTCCAGGCTGTTAATCTGAACTCGGTTTCTCCGGAGGCCGGAAATGGCGGACTTCAAGGGGCTGGCTCTCCAGTACGTCTTGGCAGATGAAGCGGCCACCAGGCAAGATGTTATTGCCAAAACAGCAGATGGTGAGTAGTTTCCGGTGCATTGACCTTTGATAGTAGTGGTAACTAACAAGTCAACTGAAGCCATCAAGAATGCCTCTGTCAAGAGCACGGCGATCCTGAACTGGGTCAAGTCCATTGACCCGTGGATGCCTGCCGGGTTGTCGGACTCCGAGTCTCAAGCTGACAATGGCGAAGGTCTAGAGCCTGACATGAGCGTCATCACAAGATCTAAAGGTACACATTCAAAAGCAGGATGCGCCGCTGACGTGTTGAACGGCAGTACTAACAACCACCGTCGTCCCGTCTGATAGCTCTGGAATATTTGGCGGACACATTGGTGTTGCTGGAGAAGAACTTATTGAGGACCGACCAAGGTGAGTAAAACATGTCATGGAGTATAACCTCTGCAGATAATAGGGGCTTGCCCGGACCATGCTAACCAGCTGCCTTTACAAGTCAATCTCCTCATCACATTTTTCGGGAGACTCTACAGCATTGACCACAAGGCTGGGATCATGGCGGCTACCAAAGCCCTCCAACAGTTGGCCACCATGAAGGCCTTCAAACCAGAAATGGCCGATAACATCATCCAAAGCATCGTCTCAATGCGAGATGACTTTCGCTTGCAGACTCCTCAAACACGCCTGGAGATATACAAGTTCATCCAAAGCCTACTGGAGAATGAGGCCATCTCCAGCCAGCTGCAACATGTCTATGGGACTTCTGGAGGGTTCGCCATCGATCTCCTACAGCTTTGTGGCCATGAACGGGATCCAAACTGCCTGATACAATGGTTCAAAATAATCCAGAGCCTCGTGCAATTGTTCGATTTCTCTGCAGATGTTCACGATGAGATCTTCAAGACTTTCTCGGCCTACTTCCCTATATCATTAAGGAGCACGGCAACTCCAAGCGGCGTCACGGTTGAGGACCTGAAGAGCTCTATTCGAGCATGCTTTGCCTCAAGCCATAAGCTCGCCCGATTGAGCTTCCCTTTCCTGCTTCAGAAGCTGGATCAGGGAGATGCTATCAGCATCCCTGTCAAGGTATTTTGGTCATCAACTAACCCCCTATGGATGTGTTGCCAACCGTTGACTAACCTGTAATATTTTATAAGACGGACATATTGAGAACACTCAAGCAATGCCTCGATCAGTATGCGCTCCCTTCCCAGAGCATCGGGCCATATACTGGACAGCTCTGGACGTCTCTCAAATACGAGGTTCGAAACGGCGAAATCAAAGAGTCCATCGACTGCACTCTGGATGTCATGCGTGTTATTTCTTTCAGGCTGGCGAAAATTCCTCTGGCTGAACCACAAGAAACCACACGCGAAGTCAGCGCACTATCTTCGTTTGTGGATATGGTTCTCAGCGACTCCTTGGATGACTTGGCAAACCCGAGCTATACCAAGCCTGCCGGGCTCCTCCTTAGAAGCATCATGGAGGTGCACGCTAGGCCATTTGCTCTGCTTCTCCCTGGTGTCATTGAAGCCATTAACAAGAACCTGCGAGAGCCTCGTACAATCGAGCATGCCACGGCGCTAATTGGCCTCGCCAGGGATCTCCTGGATGCCCGCTCGCAAGTCATCGATGCCGCCAAGATACATTCCTCCACATACCATTTGCAGAATCTTTTCAAGCTCGACTCACAAATCCGGGAGCCATTCCATGCAATCTTCAGTCGATTCTGGAGGGAGAACAATAAAGAAACACCAGATGCCGACAATGTTGCGGTACTCAAAGAGGTAGTTCAAGGATTTGCAGCTCTAATATGTCAAGTCAGTCAGGGAGAGGCTGGAAACCAGACTCTCTTGTGTGACGAGGCGCAGTGCGAGCAAATCTGCTTTATGATCTCTGATCGGGTTATCAACATCTTTCAACTCGCCTCTTCGCCGGACAGCGGGGCTCGGAAAGAGCTGGCAGACATCGTAGTGGCGTCGCTACGGAAGATCGTCCAAGTATACACTGCAGGGTATGCATTAATGCTCCAGAGAGCTTTGTCGACAATCAAGGACCGCGTCTGGGGTAAACCCCCAACCAGAAACTCACTTGCAATGCTAAAGACACTGGTCCTAAGACTATCATACGTTGGCTGTTCAGAGATACCCAAGCTAGGTGATCCGGTCCAGCATTTGTATCTTTACACGAGCTCTGTCCTACGACTCCTGTTTTCCTTCCTCGACAACTCCGTGCCTTTCGAGGTCTCGACCATCACGCTGTCCGGCATTTTTAGTGCTCTTTTGCACTACAGAGATACTTGCAGCTCTAAACCTACTCACGCGAGGCTGAGCCTGATTAATGCTGACTGGAGGGTTTGCACTTCGGACTTTGTCAGATGCCACCCTGAATTTGCAGTCACTGGACAACCTGCAAGTACCGGAGAAGCCACATCAAAGCCAGAAAATGACTGTTCGGTCGAGTACGCGGGCGGCAACAGTGATGCCTTCCGCGGCTACCTCGAATGTGCGCTTTATTTGACATCAGTCCTCTACCAAAGAGCAACCAGATCGGAGATGGGAGCGCAAAGTCGTCTGGGACTGGGGCTTGACTTCAGCCCACCCACGGCTCCCGCTGCAGAGATACCTCCAGAAAATGCCGGGCCTGGTTCCAGTGCCAACATCCGGCATGTGGATCTTCAGGACGTTTACCTTCACCAGCTTGGTGATATGACCACATTTGTCCTTCGTGACCTAGAGGAGGTGGAACAGGAGGCCTTATCGCTCACCGACGAGGTGTATGGACTATTCCAGTCGCATACAGGAGCATATGACACGTACTTGAGCGCCGAAAACGACGGGAGAACCAATGTGCTGTCTCTCGGGGTTGCACAGGGCTTGCGCCCAATACCTATGGCTTCAATGGTAAGATACAAGATCCCCCCCTTCTCTTTCTTTCTCTCTGTTCTAGCCTGAACCATTCAACAACGTATCCGGTGCTAACTCACATCTAGTTCGCGTCTGAATCCCTCAAGCAGCAAATTGTGGCCGACATATCGGCCGTAGAAAATTTCCCTTTGAGGACGCAAAAGGTTCGCGACCGTTTTGTGACCTTGTTGGCGAATAAATGGCTTCCAAAGACCACAGTTAGTGGGCCACAGCGGGATATGTGGAAGGCAACTGTCGATGCGCTCCGTGAAATTCTTGAAAAAAGCCTGGCCGAGGCGTCGGCAACAACAACGAGCATTCGGACAGAGCAATACACAAGAGCTGTAGGGTTCGCTGCTGGAGCGGTAGCAAGACGTGACAGGGACGTGGAAGGTCTGGTTAAGATCCTCGCGTCTCTTCCAGCAGCGCTCGGGGAGCATGGGCTGTCAATGGCTCCACGCTTGGAAGTGCTACTGGCCGCCAAAAGTCAACTGAGTCTGCAAAACCACGCGATTCTGAGGCCTCTGTCTGAGCAGTGGGTTTACATCTGCGTGGTGAAGCCGAAACTAGAGCAGTCTTTCCCCATAACGCAAGACAGGCCTCAAGGCATTGTCAATGCCATCGCCGTAGTCCATGTCATGAAACACATGGACTTTGCAGTATACGCCGAGGACACTGATCGAATCATGCGCATACTCATTGCCAGTGTGTCATCGCCCAAAAACTTGGCCGATGTCGAGGCAGCTCTTCAAGTTCTTCGTCAAATCCTAGCCAATAAGCCTGATGCTCTAAAGGACCAACTAAAGGCAGTCATATCAGGAGCCATATTGACAGTGAGCTCCGGCTTGGAGCAGCCTCCTGACCAAGAGGCAGTGCCGGCTGATTCGAATGCAGCACGTACGATGAATTCTGGCAATCCGGCCCTCTGCCGAAGGCTCAGTTTACAATTGCTCCAGGACCTCGCCGAGAAGCTCGACGAGCAGCTCCTGCGGCAGTACAAGGCTCAGATTTCTCGTGTCCTGGCTACTGCTTGTGGCGATCCAGTCAGGGATGTTCGACAATCTGCCATGAGTGCGCGGAGCAGCTGGGCGAGGCTCGCGACTTGAAGAAAGAAAAAAAAAATAAATACATGATGGACACGCTGAAGCTTGCAGGAACCCCCATTAACAACAATATAGCAGCAAAATCTCGATAGATAATGTCGTCTTTGGAACCAATCCTGCGCTATGTGACTAAAGACTGCCAGTCTAAGTGTACAAAATTCCCATGCCACGAAGTCTCCCCAGTTTTTGCTTTATTTTTGAGATTTTCACGCCTTGCGGCGCTTCCCCCCCTTCTTGGCTGATACTGAGCCGGTGGGGTCTGCACCCGTCGCTGATCCAGACGACGACAAAATAGCGTCCAACATCTCGGCACTGTAACCATCTTCCTTGGATGCCGACGTATCTGCCTGAGCGGAGGGGATGCTTGCGAGCCTCTTGGAATCCACCTTGGCTATCGCAGGCACCGAAGTAGCCAGCATCGTCTGGAAAGGTGCAGCAATGAAGTGACCAACCGAGTCGAACCACTCTGAAAATGGACGAGCGACCTCGATGGTCTGGCCCTTGGAAGCGCCCTTGGGGACTATGGTGATGGTGAGCCGGTAGCTAGGGTCGTACTTGGTGACGCTAGAGGCTATGGTGATCTGAGTGACAGCTGGCGTGTTAGTAGTGGCCGCAACGTTTTGCGCAGATCTGGGGTGGTCATCTCCTCTAGACCAAGAAACGAACCTTTTCACCGCTTGGCGCAGTGCCAACGTAGATGATATTCTTCTCCACGAAGTATGCCCACAGGGTGAGAGCGCCATTCAAGACGGCATAGAGGGCGACGGCTGCGGCCGTGTAGTATTTGGTGCTGTCAAAGCCCAGCTTGTAGTCCCAGAAGAAACAGGCGGCTGATATGGCAAAGGCTGAATAGCCAAGCGCTAGGCGCACGTCTGTGAGTGTGTGCGACTGCTTGAACTTGAGCGAGTTAAGGTAGTTGGGTATGGCATCGTCGGATGTATTCTTGAGGTCTTGAAAGTGCGTAGGCAAGTTGGCAGTTAGTTAGCATAGGAAAGCAAGGACTCGGAACAGGGCAAGTTTGCAGTTATCATAGGAAAGCCAAGGAATATGTGCTCACCAGCTGTGTTGTAGACAGATATTTTTTCTTGGGCAGCCATAGTGATATAAAAAAAAGGCGATTTTTTTTTTTGGCTTGGGTTGTCTTGTGATGTGATAAAGTTGGATGTAGCCAGTTGAGGTTGGCTTGTCCTTCCTTTTTACTGTCGAAACCTCGAATACGTGGTCGGATTGGAGTAAGCTTTGCCTGGGTACCTACCGTTCCTAGTAATTAGGCCTGTTCTAAATCTGTATAACATTTAGTACAGGGTAGCCCTGCTTGGTGGCTGGCGGGGGTTCGGCGCTCATACCGCTGTAAAGGGGCATCGTACTGCCTAAACCGATATCCTATCCGGCAGGATCCACCCAAGCACCTTAATCGCAATGTTCATCCCAGCCCATTCATGTGGCGTACACGCTAGAGACTCGGTTGCGTCTGACGGTAAACTCGTTGTCCGCCTCATTGATACACAATTTCGAGGAGAAGATAGCCTACACACCCCTCTCTATTGCTGCGACGCCCTAGGGACCAAATAGAAAAACCTGACAATGGCAGCGCAAGTTCCTGTTCAAACGATCCATAGGGATCCCCAGTTGTTGTACGTGTATCACTTCCCCAAAGTGCCTCCCGTATCCCGTGTCGCAGGCAGTATTGGGCTCAAGCTGACTTGGACTATTATAGCTACTGGATATTGGGCCCCATCACGGTGGTTATGGTGAGCTTGCACCGTCATTTATTCTCTTCGTCTTCTTCTTCTGAGGAGCTCGCTCGCTGACAAGGCCGATGCAATGCGCATTGTAGATTCTCACCGGCATGCTCCGGCACTATGCCGCAGTTCTGATGGCCGTTGCGCCCAAAAAGGTCGACGCTAAGGCGATGCGCGAGCAGCGGTCTCTGCTACACGGCATCAACGTGCGTAGCAACTACCACGCTCTGTCCAAGAGGTCCTTCAACACGCGCCGTGACACCCTGGCTTCGGCATACGAGTCTGGCGCCTTTCTTAAGGCCCCCGAGAACCGTGGCCAGGCACCCCCGAACCCGATGACGGATCCCAACGCCATGGAGGGCATGATGGGCATGATGAAGAACAACATGGCTATGATAGTCCCCAACACCCTGATCATGAGTTGGATCAATGCTTTCTTTAGTGGCTATGTCATCAGTAAGACCTGCCAACCCGAAGAATTTCAAGCTTAAGACGGAAAAGTGCTTGCTGGTTTGCTAACTTTCCAACAGTGAAACTACCATTCCCATTGACTGTCAAGTTCAAGAGTATGCTCCAGGCTGGTGTTGCGACTCGTGATATGGACCCACGATGGATGTCCAGTATCAGCTGGTACTTTTTGTGTATCTTTGGCCTGCAGTTTGTGTTCAACTTCTTGCTGGGCAGCGACAATGGTAAGTTTCCTTTGGTTTTTCTTATTCTTTTTATGCCCCCCTTGGTCACCGCATTTGGTTGCTGATACGACCCCGTCTACTAGCCGCAAACCAGATGGCTCAGCAGATGGGCCAGATGGGCCCTCAGGCCCCTCAGATGTTCGGACCAGGCGTCGATCCCGACAAGCAGTTCCTGGCCGAGGCCGAGAACCTCGCCGTCATAGAGCACTACTCAGTTCTTGACGACGTTGAAAACAGGCTGTTAGAGAGACTTGGCGCGTGATGCATAAAGGCTCGGACAAGAAACTGGTTCATGTTTTCGGGTTTCCACACGGTCGCCGGCGCACTTATCCGTCTACATCCATATCGCCGTTTTCAACTTGCTCTTCCTCCGCCACGCCACCACCGTCATCGCCCCACCAAAGGCACACACCCAAGCCCTCTTCCTTCATGGTACCCGTGATACTGTAAGGGGGCTTCTTCTCCGGAAGTTCACTGCCCTCTATAGGTTTTGTGGGAGTTTGGTCATGCCACTCTTCGGAGCTCACGCGAAATCGGACCATTTCGTGGATGTCGTAGTACATCTCTTGGTCCTCCACATGCCATACCCAGAGAGACTGGTCATGGTCGCTATCGGATTATTGTGTCAACAGCACCGCTGGAGAGTCATGGGGCGTTAAGTTAGGGCTCGAAATCACTTACAATGTTGCTCCCTCGGGCAGCTCGTCGAAGGGGACAAATATGTCATCAAAGAAATCGGTGCGCACTAGGTGGTCGGGGTCAGCATACTATGCAGTTGCCTCTCATCTTGTGGGCTGAACAGGAGTATAGCGGGAGCAATACGAACAGTGTATGCCGTCTTTAACACACCGACTTATCCTTGCGAACAGAACCTCTCCCTTGAATGGCCTGAATATGACCAAGCGACACTCGACTTGTCATCCAAACTCAACATTGTCAGTGGCCATACACCGGCACGCGCATCGGTTGGCTAGGTGGAAGGTAGACTGGCGTGCTCACCGTTGACATTCACGAGACCGTCGCCATGACCTATGAGACCCTCGGAAGCCCATAACAGATCATACATGCAAATGCAGAGTCCCACTTTTTGAATAACCTAGGGTACGTTTTGCGTGTTTGATAAACTTAGCCGTTGAGATCTTCCCAGATGTGCAGCCTCCAAAGACAGTAGTTGGGTTGCTGTTCTCACTTTGTTGCAGTATTTCTCGTTTAAATTGTCTTCTATGGCATCGATGCTCAGCTTGGCGAACTGAGCCGGTTTGATTTGGACCAAGTCCGCAATCTTGGTCTAATTCCGATAGTTTTTGGTCAGACGTCCAGCCCATTAATTTGGGCTTTGTTTTTGTATCATTTCGCCCCCTTGATAGCTGAACGTCGCGCCCCGATGTGACGTCTCAGGCCAGAGGTACGTACCAGTATGAACATCGTAAAATCCGGCGCTATATCTCACTCAATTGATATGAGATTAAGGATGGATAGACCAGACAAGGCAGGGAAGCTATAAGGTGGCTTGGTAGGTATGTAGGTAGGTAGGGAAGTTGTTTCTTTCATCGGGTTACCTTCCCATCTCTGATAGTTCAACAACCTGTAAAGTGTTTTTCTTTTTCTTTCTCTTCAGAAACATGCATCAATGATTATTAGGTAAACAACAACATCAACTGCTTGCTCGCGGGTCTTACTCTGCGGCTGCTAACTGCAATTACCAAAGTTTGCGATCGCCCGCCCCGGTAAGTGGTGACTGCAGTCCAATGGCCCCATTCATTTTTTTTTTGTAGCTGGACCACGCCGCCCTTGCCGCTCCACTTTTCAGGCGACTCCACTCTGGAAGGAGCGCCAAGTGATCCGGGCCTCACAGAAGTTGAGGGCCTGAAAGTCCTGGAGCAATGTACCTCGACTGCTTACCTCCAACTGACGTCCAATCTTCTACCACCTAATCAGGTTCGCAAGACGGTAGCTTCGTGGAAGCATTCGCAATCAACTTCTCCCGGAAAGTCCTGTTAGCTCCATCCGGCTTGCGAATTTTACCCTCCTACTACTCAGGCTTCAAGACCTACCATCTCAACTTACGTCTTCGGAGAGTTAATTGTGTACGCAGTTTTCCTGAACTCAATAGTTCCCTGTCAGGCCTGGTTAGTTTTCTATGGGCATTGCCCGCCGACCTCTTTTGAATTTTGCCACTGGGCATTTCGGAAAAAGCCTGGGATCTTCTCTTCTTGCAGGCAGACTACGATCTTGACGGACGCATACGCTGACGATGTGCTCCTGCGTATAGATTTCGAATCACCAAGCGCGATGGCAACATATGGCTACGGGCCACCTCCTCCTCCCCCAGCTGGCGCTCCACCACAAGCTTACCAGCAACAGTACGGCCAGTACCAACAACAACCAACTGCTGGCCATGCTCACGGAGGCCATGCCCCCCGAGGAGGTCGGGGCGGCCACAGCGGACGCGGCGATTTTCACGCTTCTCCACCATCATACCCCTACAACAACCAACCACAGCCCCCTCCTAGTTATGCTGGGCCTCATCATGCTCCTCCAGTGCGTCGCTGCTTGTGATTCTGCTTATATGTACTCGTTTTCTTCCCCTCCTTCATGCCGTGTGCTAACCGTGTCTTCGTGTGCAACAGCCTCCCCATACACCCTTAGCGCCCCAAAACTACCACCCTAACTACGCCCCTCAGCATTACCAGCAGCCTCAATATGCCCATCAGCAACAATACCCTCATCAACAACCGCAGCAGCCCCCACAACCACCACAACCACCACAGCCACCTTATGCTCATCACTACCCCTCCTACCCTCAGGCCCCAAGTGCGCCTCCTCATCAGCCATGGGGAGGCCCTGCTACAGCTGGTCATCAGCCTACGGGCCCTGCTCACTACGGATCAGGACGTGGTAGAGGCGGGCACCAAGGGGACCGTGGCGGACACAAGCCAGCTGCTGATATGGGCCCGCCGCTGCGCATGGGTTTCGATAATCGCGGTCCAGAGCCGCCTGCTTTAGTGAGCAGCGCTACTGTGTACCCTCCTCAACCCTTCGGGCCTCCCCAGGGGGCCACGCCGTACGCAGCACCGCCATCATATCACCCAGGTTATCCGCAGCCAGGGCCACCTCACATGCATGCACCTGGCCCTCCTCACTATGATCCCTACCAGTCTGGCCAGCACGGGGGTGGTCGCCCTCACGGACGCGGTGGTTTCCACAATAGCAACCGGGGCCGGCCTCATACTGGTGGCGACAAGATGCGCCATAACAATCATAAGAAGCCTAACGGGGCTCCCTCCACACCCCAAAGTGGTCATCAGAAGCCTGATGCACCATCCGCGGGGAAGAAGAAGAAGCGCAAGACGAACACCCTTGGACTCACCCCTGGTGACGAGTCCGATGATGATTTCAATGAAGAGGCGAAGCTTGTCGAGCTGATAGGCCCAGATGCCCCCAAGTATGTTTTTTTTCCCTTAGTTTTATTTGACTTGTTATGATTTATGCCGTATGGGCTTGCGTTTGTACCTTGCTCCAAACATGTTTTCTTGTTGGGATTCGTATTGACCAAGACAAACTCCTCACAGTCCTACCGATATTGCTGCATGGATCGCAGAACGCAAAGCCAACTTTCCCACGCAGGCGCGCATCAAAGCCCTGGCTGCAGCTGCGGGAACCTCCAACGGCGACAAGACGAAAGATGGCAAAGATGCCGCAGTCTCGTCACTTGAGAAGCAGAAGCTCAAGGCAGAGAAACTCAGGAAGCAGCTTGAAAAAGTAGAATCGAGTATCAAGCGTAAGAGGGAGCAGCAGGACGAAGGTGATGACATGAGGGATGTCAAGGCCAGTCCTTCCTCTTCTGACGATTCCCAGTCGGACTCGGAGAAGCCTGAGGTTCTGCCCAGCCGCCCAGCCGTGCCACCACCGTCGAAGAAGGCGGATCCCTCGAAGCACTGCAAGTACTACTCGACGGGTGGTGTATGTGGTAAGAAAGGCAAGTGTCGCTTTGTTCACGACGAAGCAGTTCGATCTGCTGCCCTGCGGGAGCGCGAGATGAATGGCGGCAGAATGACACTACAGCAGCGCCTGACGCTGAACGACAAGGATCAAGAGGATCTCACGATTGTCAAGACTCTTCAATATCTCAAGGAGAAAGGCCTCATTGATCAATCGGGCAGTACGCCCAGCTCGCAGCCAAACAGGTCGGAGACAAGTGCCGACCTGCCACCTCGCCCAGCTGTTGTTGCTACCTCATCCCGCGCGTCAGCGGATCCCTATCAGGGGTGGGACCTAAATGGCTTTGGCAACTCGGGAGCGAGGGACTCGGTCTAGAGGGCCAAGTACCTGGGGAATCTGTCATGATAGGTGTTTTAAAGGCGAAGTGCCCTGAAGCTATAAGATGACGGTTTCTTTTCTTCCTTGCTTTTTTGTCTGTACCAAAAACTCATTGGTTGTTGCCATGCCCTTATTTCCCTCCTTTTTGCCCCCTTCTCTTTTTTTTCAGCAAAGTATTTGCGCTGCCAGCAGCTCTAATTGTCGATAACTTGTGCCTCTTTGGCGTTTCTGTGTCTATGTTTATCCACGGTTTGTTAGATTTTCTGGCTCTTCATGCTTACAGAAGGATACGTGCACATTGCAACTTCACGTTCAGCATCTCGGCCTTGGCCCATATCAACCGTCTCACATTCGTTTTCGCTGATGGACTCTGGGGAGTTTTCCAAATCAGAATACCATCGACTTCGCACATGATTTTGATTTTCGATTCGTACTTTGACATATTTGTTTCTTGCCCATCTCACCAGTTCGTGATTACTTCCCCGAAACATTCGCAACCCGAGGTGGGAATATGCCAAATCAAACACCAAAGCACAGAGCGGCTCACTGTCTTGGGCTGAGAGCAAGCGCGAAATATGTGATTACAGTAGGAATCAGCAGTCCATATACCCACCGTTCTATTCCTAGTAGTCAGTCCCTCGAACAGAAACACGACCCAGCAAACATTATGTTTGTCGTGAATCTAGAAATATATGCTTTGATTAAACACTTAAAAAACAAACGCTTATGTTATGCTATCCACCAACTCCCCGCAATCTAATAGGCAAACTTGAGACTCTCGTCTACTTGTTTCCTGCAAATCCTTGTCTAGCCGTAGTCAATTACCAACAATGAGCGCTCAGTTCGTTTTCCAAATCTCTATTCAGGTCAAGACTCAATGTGAGATATTCGCTAGAGCAGATAATACAACCATTGTAGAGTGCATAGGCTTGAAAACTATCGCCGCCTAGACATGGATTCCAGGAGCCGTTGTTTCCGTTCCTCCTTGGCACGCTTGAGTCTCTGTTCTAGGGCTTCCTGTTCACGGTCCTCGCGACGACCAAGTATCTCTGCTCTATGCTCTTCTTCATCAATGTCTGAAATACCGGCCTCCATATCAGATTCATTATCAGAGGCGTCGGCATATCTTGGTTGGCCGTAACCGTTCTCATCCTCCTCGTCGTCGTAGTCGATAAAATCGTCCATATCGTCATCGTCGTCCTCATAATAGCGGCTTTGGCGGGACCGGTAATCCCGTGAACCGTTGACACCAGCTGTGCGATGACCAGCGTTTCGTGAGCTTGTGGAAACTTGACCAGGCTTCTTTGCCCCATTGGGCTTTGGTCGGGCGGTGCCCTGGTACCCTGTCGTTGCCACCGCTGCCTTCTTCACCTTTTTCGCCTCGGTGGCCACTGCTGATTCCTTCTTACCATTAGGCGTAGGCCTTGCTCCCGGTACACCAGGACTCCGTATCCTTCCGTTGGCTCTGTCTCCGTTCCTGGAGACGGATGGCCCTGCTGTCCTGCCTTTCTGCGCAACCGACCCGCCCCTAACGTCGTCCCTTCCGTTTGCTGAAGGACCGCGTGTCGCCTCTAATTTTGGGTCTGTCCTTTGACGGTTCAGTGGTGGTTTCTCGACTGCTTTGTGCTGAATTTTGCCAATAGGTCCTTGGCTCTGCTGCGCCTTTGCCGCACGTGCCATGATCTCAGCAAACGAACCCTTTTTGGGGGCTGTTTTCGGGGCAGCGACCGACGTGGCCGGCCTTGCCGATACCGGTGTTTGCCTTGGTTTCTGGGCTGATGCTGTGCTCTGACCGACACCTGCCGAAACCCTGGGGGCAGATCCAGGTGCCCTTCTGTTCGGGTCGGATGTTCCTTGATATACTGGTCGCGAAACCGGTGCAACCGAGGGAGAAGCAGCGGTGGATATAGGGCGAGGGTTCGTCGCAGGGACCTTTCTGGGAACCGTAGACGTCGTCGTCCGTGCCAACTTATCACCACCGTTTCGGAGATCATCGTCGGCCTTCCTCTTCGGGTTTATGTTGATCTTGGACGGGTCGGCTGATTTCGGCTTTTCGCCCGTAATCGAAGCGAGCAAGTCGACAATCTGAACGAAGAATTAACCATAACGTCAGCTTCTGAGAGAAATCTCGGGCTTCTTTGGACTCTAGGAGTCCTCAAGACTTACCGGCATTTTGAATTTCAAATGCGGCACTATGGCCGAGGCTCAGTGTCGATGTTTGGATTGGGAGGACAGGGCGGGCGTGCAGTTTAAAATCGCGGTTGAAAGTTTCGTCGGGTGCTGTTGGCGAAAGATCTTTTGACCAATCCAGTCGTCACCTTTGTTTGCACCTTGTTCCAACGCAGTCGAGGTCGGTCGGTTTCGGAATAATGACGAAAGGCGGCGGCGGCAAAACAAAACAAAAGGATCACGAGCCGAACGCGGACCGGGTGCAGAAAAGAAAAATGCACATCAAAATGATGTATGCCCTTTGACCTCGTTGAAGTTTGGGTTCGTAACCAAAATGAGGCAAGGTGAAGTCGGTGGTAATTATTGATGGCAGCGATCCAAACAGCGAATAACGAAGTCGTAGGAAATTTGCGGCGTTGGGGCTGGGCTGCAATCAAACAAACTCACTAGCAGAGCAAAAATCTATATGTAGACAAATAATTATGTAAGGCGAAAGACAAGACAAGGCCAAGTGTTGAATGCAGGGTCATCAATCAAGATTGTAGCAGCAAAATGAAGATAAAGCGAGAGAGAGGGGTTGGCAGAAGATGCAAGAAGCAAACAACAAACAGTTGGCACAGGGTTCAAAAGAACCTAAGAAGTTTTCGGTTCATTGGGTGGCCTTTCCATCCAAGCCACGGTACAAGTAGATAAGTTGCCTACGTTCCCTAGGTACCCTAAGCCAAGGCAAAAGGTAGGGATGTTCTCACTTCTCAGCCCACATGCGGTCACCAGTCCCGTTCCATTTGGGCGGGAGGCGCGTGCTTTCTGTGGGTCCGTGATGTAGAGCCCGATTCGAGAGATTGTGTCGTGCTGAGGGACTACATACGTACTATGCACAAGGGAACTTCCAGGGTTTGAGTCACGGCAGACATGGCCAATGACAGAATCACGGAGCTTTTTGCGAATGTACGTTGACGCCGAACAGAAATCTAGTAAATAAACAAAGTAGACGATAATTCTTGAAAATGCAGCTACCGAGTTTATCAAACAATGATAAAAAAT
>JAVHJQ010001289.1:0-23534 GCA_031306095.1 Pyricularia sp. CD86 | reverse complement strand
CGTACCGGCCTCCCCTTCGGTGTTGCCTTGGGAACTCGCTCAGGTCCTGACTTCCGGTCCCGCTCCTGACCCGGCTCCCGACTCCTATCAGCAAAATGTACCGGCATCTCCTTCGGTATTGCCTTGGGACCTCGCTCAGGTCCTGACTTCCGGTTCCGCTCCTGACCCGGTTCCCGACTCCTATCAGCAAAACGTACCGGCCTCCCCTTCGGTGTTGCCTTGGGAACTCGCTCAGGTCCTGACTTCCGGTCCCGCTCCTGACCCGGTTCCCGACTCCTATCAGCAAAACGTACCGGCCTCTCCTTCGGTGTTGCCTTGGGAACTCGCTCAGGTCCTGGCTCGCGGTTCCGCTCCTAACCCGGTCCCCAACCCTTACCAGCCGTCTGCGACGGCCTCTACTTCGACCCTTCATCCGGACCTCGCTCTGGCCTCTGTTCCTCGTGCCAGTTATTACTCCGGTTCCACCTCCCACCAGGCGTACACGCAGCCCGACCATTCGGCCCTCGCCATTCCGGGCTATTCGAATACCGTTAGGAACCCCATTCGTCCCTACTCGGGCTCTGGCTTCAATGCCTTCTCTCCGTATCTTTCCACCCCGGTCTCTGCGGGAGATTACTCTACAAACACCGGTACCGAGTCGCACATGGATTATGCCTCGGTCCGCTGCCTGGGTTCAAATTCCAGCCTTGTTCCGGACAACACTTCGGGCACTTCTCATTCCTCCGCTCGGGACTTTGACGGCGGCTCTCATCTCGTCTCTGCTGGGGCTTCCAACGGCGGCTCTCATCTCGTCTCCTCTGAGCTCTCTACTTCGAGTCTCGTGCCCGACAACCCCCAGATCATGCCTGATCCGGGCCTCGAGCCAGCCGTCTTCGACATGAACGACCCAGCAAGCACCTTGGAGCAATCGACGAGCCGCAATTATATAATGACGACCAATGTTGCTAATCCGACCAACACTAGAACGTGGTCGGTCGATTATGGCCAAATCATCCCGGGTCTGAACTTCGATCCCAGTGTTGCCAATATAAACGACCCAGCAAGCAGTTTGGGAAATTTACCCAGCAACGTTTACACGACGACGACGACCGGTATTGCTGATCCAGCAAACACTGAAGCTTCGTCGGTCGATTATGGCCAAATTATCCCCGGTCTGGATTTCGACCCCGCTGTTTCCAATATGAGCGGCCCAGCAAGCAATTTGGGAAAGTTATCGACCAACTCTTATACGGCGACAACCGGTATTGCTGATCCAACAAACGCTGAGACGTCGTCGGTGGAGGACGTCCAGGTCATGCCCCATCCGGATTTAAACACCACCGTTTCCGCCATGAACGACCTAGCAAACGGTCTGGAGGAGTCAACGAGCGGCAATTATCCAACGACGACCGATATTGTCGATCCAACCAACGCCGAAGCCTCGTCGGTCGAGGCCGACCAGATCATGACCGATGTGGACTTCGAACCCGCCGTCTCAGACATGAGCGACCCAGCAAGCAGCTTGCAGTCGACGAGCGAGGTTTATACGACGCCGACGGCCAGTCTGGACAATTCAACCAACACTGACGCATCGTCGGTCGAGGAAGGTCAAATTGACATTAATGTCTGGGACTGCAAATGGCTAGACGACCCCGCTTTCAACTTTGATGATTACTACGAACCTCTTGAGGAGGAGCAGGAGGAGTAGGTCGTTTGTAGCCAGCCTGGCACATATGCAGGACCCTGGTTAGCCAAAAAATCTTGTTTTTATAAGTAAATGGGCTTCGTTGGATGGATCATGTTGTTTTATCACTGCGTTTTATCAACTGTTGGCAGGGCGGCGTTTTGGATTGCTTTACATAATAAGGTATATTGGGGGTTTGGATGGCTTCAGCCTGACGACTTGTTCGTTTTATCCTTGTCGTTTATTACCTTGGTTATACATCCTCTTGCGGGGTTTGTTACTTTTGCTTTATATGCCCAGGAAGTCATGGCTAATCAGGGGCGAAGTTCGCTTACGTTTGGTTCAAAGGCTGTCTGTGCAACTGTATCCCATTGGTTGCAGTAGTTTCGACTCGCTGATTTTTAGCTAGGCTGTGGTTTAAGCACAAGTAACTCAATCAAACATAGCATTTCTATAATTCCTTCTCGTAATCTCCCACATCGTTCATCGTTCATCGTGAGGGTCTTCCCATCCCAAGCAGGTCATACGCTTCTCGGGTCCATGGCCCAAGAACATCCCCAACTGACGCTCCAGCTGGTGCGAATCCAGGCAACTTCATTTTGATCTTTGGCCGTTCTGGCTCTGCTGGCGGCGGATCAATTTGTGATGGCAACAGCGCCGCAGCTTCATTGGTCGATGCCGCCATCATGGTTGCAAGGGCTTGTAAAACATCTTTTCGGGGTAGCAAGCTTGGATCTGTTGGCAGTATGTGCTGGGGAACCTTGCCTTGAGCATCCGACCTGACAGCTGCCTTACGACCTCTTGTGGCTGGATTAGCGATTCGCGGCCGCGCATTGACGACTGGAGCAGGGTCTAGAGTCGTCTTAGTTGCAGTCGAGGTGACGGGCTTTGGAGCAGATACCGGTGACACATTCTTAGCAACGACATCCAACGTTGTCTCCTGAGCCAGGTCTGCGGTCTTTTCCGCTACAAAGTCTGGCGCTGCCTTCTGCAGAGAATCTGCTGGCAGTTTCCCAATAATAGGATCTGGCGCTCTTTTAGAGGTAGCTGCTGGTGTCTCGATCAGTTGTGCGAGTTCGGAAGAGGTCGGAACATCGTTAGCAGTATCTTGAGGTGATATGGGCAAATCGTCTGGGCTTTCGGCCACGTAATCTGGCAAAGGGTCCGGAGAGGGGCTACGCGAGGGCTGCGATGCTATAAGTGGCAGAGCAGCTCTTGCTCCAAAAGTGATGGCAGGTGGTTGGTCAAACACCCAACCTATAACCTCTCTACTCTTGACACTTTTCCGGCCGAGCTTTTCCAATCGCATTTGACCTGCTGGAGGCTCCGAGTCTTCTCTGACACGAGTTGAGGCTTTAGTTGGCTTTGTGGCCTCTTGCTTCTTTTTACCCTTGGATATCTTCGCCAAATTTTGACAAGTTGGAGGTGGAGGAACCCAATCGTTTGAGGCGTCGCTATCGTCATCAAAGAGCAGGCCGGCCACATCCGGATGAACATCTCTGCTTTTTAAGTCTTGTGCTGACTTCGAATGAGTTTCAAAAACATCATTTAAGTCCGAGTCTTCCTCAGAAAGCACGTTATGCCTTGCTCTTGCTCCTTTTCCAACTTTTTTGATGGGAGATTTGGTGGCAACTTCAACAGGATCGTTGCGTGACTCGGATGCACTATTAGTCTCCAATGCGCTCTTGACCGCTCGCCCCTTTGCACGCGCCCTCGCTTTGCCTCGCTGTTTGGTTTGGGTTTCTACTGGTTCAATGGGAGCTTCTTCCGCCGGCGAAGAACCTCGAGATCCGTCTGTCAAGGCTGGAGATGGTGAAGATAGCCTTGCATGTTGTTCTATCGGTTTCTTTTTGGGTTGTTTTCTGGGTTTGGTGATCAAAACATCTCTCACGGACTCCTTGGGTGATCCAACATCTATATCCTGCGGTTTTACGGCATCCTCTTTGCTGCGTTCACTGTCCTCACGAGGTTGGCGAGCTGACGATACCTCAAAATTGTTTGACGACAGCATCATCAAACCACGCTTTTTCCGCGACTTTATCCGTAAAGCAGTCTTTTGCCTGGGCTGCTCTGTCAAATCATCCTCCATTGGTTCCCGAGGGTCTGTTTCCGGAACTGGCAGAGGTTCTGGCTCAGGATGCGGGCGGCGCGTTTTCGTCACCGCCATATTCGGCGGGCGCCATGATGGTTTTGGTGGCTTCGATAATGCAGCCGGTGGCGAATTTAATTCGACAATCTCTGGAGAGCTCGGCGGCGTTGATTCTCTTAGTCGTGCTTTCTTCGAGACTGGCTGATTCAGAGACCGAGGATGCGGCGTGGCTTCGATATCTGAGGTCTGCACAGAAGCCGTACGCTTTTTCGTTGCCTTCTCTGCTTTCCTCACTTGCTGAGATTGCACATTTGGCCTGGCAAGCTTTTCAGGCGCCTCAACTTCGGTGCTATTGACATTTTCTCTAGTCTCGTCATCGTCATCATCGTCGACTAGATCAACAACCGCACATGTCTTGGGCTCCTTCCGAGTAGCTGGTTCTGACTTCTTGACAGGCTGTCCAACCTGTGTCGGTTTCCTCTGGGAGTTCGAAGCAGCGGGAGCGGTTGGCCGTGGCGTCCTTTGCCAAATTGATGAGGATGGCTGGGAAGACAGGTGGAGTTTGGCACCGAAGAGATTCTGCGCATAGCCAGACTTGGCTGGCGGCGACGGGTCACGCCTAGGTCTCTTGGCTGGTCTCGGGGTTTCGTCGTTGGATACTCGCTGGCGCTGTTCAAAAGGCGATTCTGAAGGAACCAGAGCTCGGCCATGGTGGCCAGATGGGGTTCCGAGTAGCTGGTTGAGCGGGACTTGTCTTAGCTGGAAATGGTCGTTGGGCGATTGTCTAACTACCGGTCGCGAACCACCAACCGACGAGCTTTGCTGCAACCTCGCCGCCACTTTAATAGCCCGCTGTTCCCTCTCTTGCACCCGCTTGTCTACCAGCCCGGATATGTCCTGCTCTTGAGTCCCAACGCACTCGCACACCTGGACCTGTGTTCCTCCAGATTCCAGCTCCAATTCCTCTCCATCGGCCAAGTCGTAATCACGGCGCCAATGCATATATCCGACCGTGTAGCCCCGTTCATCGTAGACCATGACCTTTTTGTTGTATGTGTGAAATTTGAGCCGTCCATCTTGCCACTTCTTTTGCTTCTTTTTCAGGTCTTTGGTGAAAAGACAAATATATTCGAGAACGGGGGCGGTTGTACCATGCGGAGCGGGGCTGTCGGTCGCGTTCTCCGAGGCCATGTCGAAAGGAATGGCAGGCCCGCAGGGAAGCCAGGTGGAGTGATGTTCGTCGTTAAAAGGTGGTATACAGCATATATTAGAACAGTTTTGTGGTATCGGACCAGGTCCTTGTCGTCTTGGTTGTCATGACCTCATTGTCGACCTGAAATGTTCGCGTTGGGCAAAGTGGCTTGGGAGTCGCGTTTGAAATGGTGGGGATCCTTGCTCTCCACTTCACGAAGTCAGGTGACTACTGTATGGCTTTTTGTCTTTAGATAAGGTACCTGGGCTGCCCTGGCCTCCATGGTAAGAATGTCATGACGTCGCATCCCGCTAATGGATATTGCCGCGAATCGCTTTCATGCATGCATGCTTTTTTTTTTTGGTCTTCTCCCAAAGCTGTCAAAGTCAAAGGCTGTATCGGCAAACGCCGACTTCCCGATCCCCAAGACTGTCATGACATTTGTCATTGGGTTTTTCTTGTCTTTTTTATCTCTTCAGTTTCTCTCATCCCGCACACACTGTACATCTGATAAGGGAATCATGCTTGAACCCCCACAATGCAGGGTGAGGAGCAATCGGTCCGAGTTTGACCTAAGCTTAAGGTAACAGTTGGCACTTTCAGTGCGACGATATCGGGCCGAAAGTACCCGCGCGGGGAGGTTGCAGCTGTCCAAAATGTCACCCGCTACACCAACAGCCAGCAAGTTTTCCAAGACCTCCAAGGCGATGCAGATCTCTTAATCAATGCTTGACCAGCCTACCAACCCCAATCATCAACGGCTAGCACCGGAACTTTGACGGTAGCCAAGACGTATATACTTTCCCCTTCCCCATATCTTTCTCCAGTTAAACTGGACAAATTTGAGTCAGTATTGTTTCGAAGCATGAAGGCATGCCAACAGGTCAATCTCTCGAGCCAAGTTTTTTTAATGCTCTTCTCGTCCCTGTTTCCCCGCGAAAGTGAAAGCACGGTGTCCCCAGAACTGTGAATCAGAGACACAGAAATAAAATAAGGGAAAATAAAAGGGCTGCCAAGAACCGGGACAACCCACGGTACACGCTACTAAATAAAATGTTCACCGATAACCTGATTCGGTAGCCAGTCCTGCACATCTCGACGCACTCGTTAATGTGGAGAAGTGGTAAAAAATTACGTACTGGTTGGATCTTGTCCCGTCAACAGTTGGTAGATTGTAGATAAAGATTGATGTTTCCCCGGATTTAAAGATCTGGGGAAAAAGCTAGGTTTGAACGTCTCATCTTTTCTTTTCATCTCTTTCTTCATTCCTGTCTTTTTTTTTCTCTCCCCGGGGTTGCGCAAGTACGGACCGCTATACATCGTTTGAAAAGTACCGAGCTCCGAAACATATCGACCATCAACAGACAGCAATGGGTGAAGACAACGGCATACGAGGTCGCTATTCGGGCGACGTCGAGTCCAAGGCTGTCGATAACGGGCAGGCGATGGATATCGACATTGGCCAGGCGAGGACGCTTTCCGCAGATGGCACTCCAAACCTGCTCGCGAAGCACAACCAACTCGAACGGGGGCTGAAGAGCAGACATATTCAGTTCATAGCACTGGGTGGAGCGTATGTTCTTTTCGGTCCAGCATGGCAAAATATCCCAGAGAAGACAATGTGCACGTGAGAGGGGAGATTGGGGGCTGACGGCGCTCGTGCCCTGACAGAATCGGAACGGGCTTGTTCGTCGGCAGTGGAAGAATCCTTCAGCTTGTCGGTCCGGCGCCGCTATTTATGGGCTACTTGTCCATGATGGTCTTGGTTTGGGTGAGTTGAACAACACATACAGCCTTTGTCGCTTGTAGCGAGAGGGATACGATAGAAGGGATATACTGGCACTTCTCAGCTCATAAACCCTTGGCGTCGCCTCACTTTACCATATATTGCTCTCCTCGCATATGCACGCGTCGTTGACTAACACCCGCTTCAAGGTTATTATGAACATTCTCGGAGAAATGTCAACCTTTCTTCCTTTGAAAGGAATATCGATACCATACTTTGTCGAGCGCTTTGTTGAGCCTTCACTGGCTTTTGCGACCGGTTGGAATTATTGGTGTTAGTTTTACCCCCTGACTTTCCATCCCTTCATACCAAAATATTTTCTTCCGACGTGAAAATGCTAAACGCCAAATCACAATCATTTGCAGACGCATACGCTATGCTCGTTGGCGCCGAGGCTGTGGCGGGCGCGATCCTTCTCGATTACTGGAATACTCCCGTTCCTACAGCAGTCTGGATTACAATAATTCTCATCGTCACACTGGCACTGAACATCTTTGCCGTGGGAATCTTTGGCGAAGCTGTAAGTTCAAATTTCATAGGCCCATATATACAATGCTTTCCGTGTTGCAGCGTTGCTGAACAAATTCGAACTATGCAGGAGTTTTGGTTTGCCAGTATCAAGTTCATCAGCATCATGGGCTTGATTCTTACCTCGCTTGTAATCATGCTCGGTGGTGCACCCAACCATGACCGGATAGGCTTCAAATACTGGTATGACCCCGGCGCCATCAAGCCCTATCTGGTCGAAGGGGACGCCGGCAACTTCCTCGCCTACTGGGCAGCCTTTATCCGCGCCGGTTTCGCCTTCATCACCTCACCCGAGCTGATTGCCCTTGCTGCCGGCGAGACCATGGCACCCCGTCGCAACATCCCCAAGGCGGCTAGCCGATTCATTTGGCGTCTTGCCGTCTTCTACGGGCTCGGGTCGCTGATGGTTGGTGTCATCGTCCCGAGCAACGACGACCGCCTGCTCAGCCCCAAGTCGAACGCCACCTCTTCCCCGTGGGTTATTGGAATCCAGCGTGCCGGCATCGTGGGTCTCAACCATGTAGTCAACGCCGCCATCCTTACCAGTGCTTGGTCTGCTGGAAACGCTTTCCTGTACTCGGGGTCGCGAGTGATGTACAGCTTGGCATTGAACGGACAGGCTCCTGCCATATTCAAGAGGACCAGCAAGAGTGGCGTGCCCTACGCTGCCGTGCTGGCTACTTGGTCCATTGGGTTGTTGTCATACCTGAATGTATCCAACAGTTCTGCCAAGGTGTTTGATTGGTTCCAGGCTGTAAGTCGGCAACCCATTCTTTGATTTTCAGGTTATTAGTAGTGTTGAACAGCAAATTGACATTTCACGACATGTACAGATCTGTACCATCTCTGGCTATATCGCATGGATCGTGGTTACGATAACCTACCTCCGATTCCACGCCGCTCTCAAGTTCAGGGGCCTGCTCCACACTTTGCCATACAGGACAAAGTTCCAACCTTATGCGACATACTTCACCCTCTTCATGCTCGTCCTCCTAACACTCACCAGCGGGTTCGACATCTTCCCAGCGTCCAAGTGGGACGCGGAGAGCTTTGTCGCAGCCTATGTCACCCTCCCGATCTTTTTGGTCCTATACATCGGGCACAAGATTTGGCACCGGACTCCGTTGGCTCGCAAGATCGAAGACATTGATGTTACGAGCGGAGTTAAGGAGATGGAGGCGCTGGCTGCAAACGACGAGGAGCCTGTGCCCAAAAACTTGCTGCAAAAGGTTTGGTTCTGGATTGCATGAGTATTATTGATTGGGAAGGTGGTGAGGTACCATATATATTAAAACAAGGCAATGACAAGAACTTGTCCTTCTCTTTATGTCGGCGGTGTCTACTCTTTAAGGAAAAAAGAACGCGCCCCACGATGACGGAATCTTTAGCGCGATGTCAGTGAACTGCACAAATGTTTCTCTAGTTCTAGTACTTATTTCAGTGCCGAAGCTCCACGCCTCGGCATCGCATTTAATGCTTGCTCGGCTCGGCTTTCCTGTCCTTTACTGGTGGGCAAAATGAAGAGGCCCACAGATAGATAGGTAGATAGATAGACAGGTAGCTACCTACCCATACGAATACTACCGTAAATAAGGGAACAACAGTTTGCATGACTCTTGTATTACCCGTAGACTAGCCGCAGAGTATAACATTAAGCTCAAAAGCTAGAGCCAACTACAAGCACGATTGACATAAACGGCGCGAATATTTTCTCTAGAGTGGCCTCATATTTGATTTGACAGTCTTGACAGTATCAAACCATATAGGAGTTCAAATTACGAACCAAACGGCTTTCTGCCCAAGTGTGGCATGCGGATCGCACGTCGTATTAACAGCCCCAAAGTTTCCCCTGCCAAGCCAAAGTCGCATAAAAGATAAGAGACGAGGGTGGGCCAGCAATCACGAATGTTGACCTACAGTAGAATGCCGTGCCTAGTGTAGCATGGTAGGTGGACGCACATTCTTTTGAGGGGGGGCATCGGGGTCTCCAATGAGCGCACGCCATCGACCTACCTATGTAAGCTTAGCTTACTTTGTTATTACTCCCTGAGCAGCTACCTACCAACTGTAGCTTAGATTGGTCATGGAACATGGGAACATGTTGCAAATCGAGGCTCATCATTGCGTGCAACTTGCACGAGTCACAAGCGAACCTCTCGCAAGTTGATCGCGTTCATCTTTGATTGAACAATGAAACATCAAGTTAACTTTCCTTATCCGCTGGCAGGAAGCAAAAATGCCTTCCTAATTTAGTAGGCTCCCGAGACCTTAATCCTAGCTCGAACCTCGGGACATTTGATGGCACATCTCCACGAAGGAGAAGCGAAGCCACGATGCCTTGCCTAGATTGGCAGATCGCCCTACATCCCCTGGCCCAACTGTCCCACTTGAGTCCCGCAACATCCCTGACTACCCGTGCGGCAGTTCAGAGGCTTGGATGAGCTTATCGATGCTTGGATTGATTGCCGCCGCTTACAACATCTTACCTTCCTCAACCGGCCATCTCTGCCGAATTAGCACGTGTGATCCCTTTATGTGACTCGCGGAGAGCTGGCCGAGAACGGCAAGACGATTAGCTCGTTCGCTCAAAGAGCGTGGGGTCAAGGGATGGGCCTCGGGCTAGAGCGATGGCAACATCCGCGATGTAAGTAACTATCGATGTGTATAGGGGCTTGGTTGACATTCCTGAAAAAGGATGCCGTTAGACGAGTATATAAGTCGGGCTTGGCGCGCGCCCAGAGATTGCCAAGAGATCTTTTCCTCAGCCTCACCAGCCAGCTCTTCCTTACCCCATACATCTGATTGCCTTGGCATCTCTGCTTGCTGCAGCTTCGCTTCGCTTATAGATTCAATAACCCCACACCAAGTTACACTTGCTGCAAGATGCCTTCCTTCGCTCAGACCCTGACCTGGGCCGTGGCCGCCGCTGCTCTGGCCGTCGCCACCCCCGTCGACACCAAGGTCGGCACCCTCACCCTGCACCAGGCGCGCAACCCCAACTTTGTCGCAAAGTCGGGTGTTCACGCCATGGCCAAGGTCTTCCGCAAGTATGGAAAGCCGCTTCCCGAGAACCTCGCGGCTGCTCTGGCCAACGCGACCGTCACCCGCCGTGACGGCAGTGTCACCACCACCCCCGAATCGGACGACACCGAGTACCTCACTCCCGTTCAGATCGGTACCCCCGCCGTCACCCTGAACCTCGACTTCGACACAGGCTCTTCAGACCTGTGGGTCTTCAGCTCTGACCTGTCGGCCAGCCTCCGGTCCGGCCACTCTTACTACACTCCCAGCAAGAGCAGCACCTCCTCCAAGCTTTCAGGTCAGACCTGGAGCATCCAGTACGGCGACGGCAGCGGTGCCTCTGGTAACGTCTACAGCGACGTCGTCAGCATCGGTGGAGTCAAGTTCGCCACCCAGGCCGTCGAGACCGCCTCCAAGATCTCGACCCAGTTCACCCAGGACACCAACAACGACGGTCTGGTCGGCCTCGCCTTCAGCTCCATCAACACCGTTTCACCGACCCCGCAGAAGACCTTCTTCGACAACGTCAAGAACAGCCTCAGCAAGCCCATCATCGGTGTTAACCTGAATGCCGGCGCCCCTGGCTCGTACGACTTTGGCTTTGCCAACTCGAACAGCTACACTGGCTCCATCGCCTACGTGTCCGTCGACAACTCGCAGGGCTTCTGGTCCTTCACCGCCAACGGATACTCTGTCGGCAGCAAGTCGAGCAGCACCAAGCTGACCGGTATTGCTGACACCGGCACCACCCTTCTCCTCCTTCCCACCTCCGTCGTCAAGGCCTACTACAGCCAGGTCTCCGGCGCCAGCAACTCGGCCAGCGAGGGCGGTTATATCTTCAAGTGTAGCACCACCCTCCCCGACTTCTCCTTCAACGTTGGCAGCAACACCATCACCATCCCCGGCAGCCTTATGAACTACGCACCCATTTCGGAAGGCTCCTCAACCTGCTTCGGTGGTCTTCAGGTCGACACCGGCATTGGTCTGTCCATCTTTGGTGACATTTCCCTCAAGGCTGCTTACGTTGTCTTTGACAACTCTGCCTCGCCGCGCCTAGGCTGGGCCAACAAGAACCTGTAAATTCTTGAAAACTTTCTAAAAAGGTGTTTAACGAGGTTGATGATGAGCTGTGGATAATGCCTTTTGTTTTTTTTGCTTTTTTTCTTCTTCTCGACGACATCTTGTATCTAATTCGCCCTTCTTGGTGTTAATGTTATCGCTCAATATACTCTCTTTTGTATAAAAGTTTTATGCATTACTTTATGTGTGATCTCTTGTGTGAATGACGATATTCCGCCAATCAAAGTGATGGATGAATTAAAATGAAGTGAAGCTAAATCCCCATAAATTCCAACTTGGACCGAAGCAGAGGGTAGTAGCGAGCAGGATGGGGATGGGGATGGGGATGGTGAACGTGATGTTGGAGGATGAGCACACGTTGAAGCTCAGCCAATCATCCAAACGTCTTGTGACCCGGATAGGTGATGGAGCCAATTGCGTCTCGTCTCTTTATCTTTTGGGATGGAGTGTTTGGAAATGCAACAACATCTTGATGGAGGTTGCGCAAGATATATTCCTACCTCCTGCATGAAATAACCTTGACGTGTGCTAATTTCAAGTTGACAGTCTAGGGTTAGTGAGGTGTCGGGCGCTGTTGTCAAAAGAGCTTGATCGTTGACGCTCAGTCGTCGAAATAGCTGTCATCAACTTGTCAAAAAAAAAAAAAGATGGTCAGATCGTACTAAATTAATCCAGGCACAAAAACCACCCTGAAATAAATGGGTGGTCTCTGAGCTGAGCTAGTGTTGTGATTCGGCCACTCCATAGACCAACTTAGGCGATATATCCAAAGCTACTCCAGGCTCGCCCAGACTACAAAGCCTGAGAGGCCAGCTGAACGCCACTAATTGTCCCAGCCTTTGTGGCGTTGATTGCGTGGATAACCTGTTCAAGCCTGTCTTAAATTTCCTGTGGATTTGTTCATCGAGATGGGATCGGAGTTTTTGCATTGCTTTGCTGTCCCCAGTCAGCACCAATGAAATGATGTGCTACAGGGAATCAGTGGTCTGCCAGCAACGTGGTTGCATCGCATTACCCAACAATGCACTCCAGCCTTGGAACAGAAGGTCCACCACAGGTGTGACCCCTGCAACCAAGAGCCCAGATGGCCAGGCTCTTCTCGGTAATGCGGCCCTGTTCTGGGGCGACAGCCGTTGCGAGCATCGTGTCCGGCCTGATGGGCTACAGACAATTCGATTATGAACAGGCCTTTGCGATAGGGAACACTCGGCAAAAAGAGGCTAAAATCAATGCAAATTTCCTGCAAGATTTTTCAGTAAACACATTCAAATCCCCCCAAGAAGTTACGACACCCATCCACGGAACAGTTGATCCGGCCGACTCTAGTCTACTTTCAATCGACGTGCTCATTTCGCAAGGAACTTAAGCTACATTGCCACTAATTATCCGTTTGCTGTAACCTGCAAGTAATTGTCAGCATTTTCATTGATAGCCTCTACCTTTTCCTGTTTAGGAACCTTCCATACCTCCTTGAGGACAGAGGCCAGCTTGGCTTTGGTTGATTTGAGTCGGTCGGTCACTGGATCGTGTCGTGTGGTGTCTCGTCGCGTGGTGACATTTCCACCGCAATCCATTCCAATTCAATCCAGCTTCCCCCTTGCAACGGCTTATTCGCCTGCTGCCGAACGGACCCGCCATTAGCACCTAGGCGTTGCTACCACCGCCACAACGAGAACGGCTTTAATGAATCAGTTCTCGAAAACGACCAACTTGAAATAAATCCCCAAATCCGCCAGGCGAAACACGGGCTTTAGGGCTTGTCTCTCCCTGCTATGGGAGATCTTGCTAGCAAACTCAAGGCAAAGTTCAAGAGACGGAACTCCTCGACTCCTCCATCCATTGCGTCGTCGACCAGGAGCAGCGACCGAACACGATCACTCACAGGCCAGCGACCTCCTTCGTTCGAAGTTACAGTTAATAACCACCGCAGCAAAAATTCCGATAAAAGCGATGGCGATACTGTCCCCATGACGCCGGATTCGGAGTCAGCTCGACAGTCTTCTCCCCTCTCAAAGGTCGAGCCCGAAGAAATCCCCGAAGCTGCAACCCGCAAATCTAGCGCGACGGAAACCACAGCCACTACGATCGCCACACCCAGCGATTCTTTAAGGACCTCACCAGACAGTGCCGCGGCGGCCACCGCTACAAAAGACGAACATCCCAAGGCCGGCGAACCCAAAACACAAACGCAAGAGGATCAGGGAGCGGGAGAGCGAACTCAAGAAAAAAGTTCAGGCTCGGCTGGCTCATCAGCCGAATCAGCACCTGCAAATCCATCAAACTCAAAGTTCAGCGAACCCGTCGCCAGCAACCTGGCAGACGCTAACGCCAAGATGGGCAAGGATCCACAATCCTCCGCACTACCCAGCATCAACGAGTACCCCCAGGACTCGTCGACCAACACCGATTCTCCCCACACGACAACTGATGAGGATGATTTGATCACGCACACACCATCACAGGTCGTCGATCACAGCGGTAGCGGCGAGCCAACCCCACGGGCAGGCCTAGGCTTAGGAATACCTGCGACAGCAAACTCTGCACAGACTTCAGCGCCGAACACGAACCCACGCCCGCAGCCCAGTTCCACCCACAACAGCCCTATTGCGGCAAGGAGACCAAACGCTGCATTTCCAACCCCCTCGCCTTCGTCCTCGTCCCAGGCCGGCGTGCAAGCTCAGATTTCCGCCCAGCTTCTTCGTACACTTCTGGGATCCGCCAACCCGGATGAGCTTCAAAACCTCGGTGGTGGACCATTACAGAGTCTAACTGGCCCGACCATGACTAAGCGGCGGAAGGTATGGGTGAGGCGGCCCGGTGCGTCGCCGACGCTCATCACGATAAACGAGGACGATATGGTCGATGACGTGCGAGATATGATTCTGCGGAAATACGCCAACTCTCTTGGCCGGCAATTCGATTCGCCAGATTTGACTCTGCGCATAGTTCCCCGCGAAAATCAGAGAGAGCGACAATTGGGGCCCGACGAGCACATGTGCAAAACGATTGACGCTTACTTCCCCGGCGGTCAAACGGTCGATGATGCTTTGATAATCGACGTTCCTCTTCGTAGGACTCCTAGGCCATCCCCGCGAGCCGGTCCTCCGCATGCACCACAACTGGCGTCGGTCTACTTCGCGCCAGCATCTACAGACGACGTTCATCGCCCTCCTGAGGCCGGAACAGACTATTTTGGCCCCGCAGTACTAGCAACAACCTCTCATCTCCCCAATGGCACATCGGCACAGCCTCACAGCATAGGTGTGCTCACCACCGGCCAAATTCCTCAAATACCATCGCCTGGTGGGACTCGCCGGACCACCGCCTACACGAGCAGACCCGAAAGGCCACGATTGGGTCGACAGCACACTTCATCCCCCACCATTCTTAATCTTGTCAACTCTGGCCATGCAGCTCAGATGCCTGCAGGCACCGTTCTGGGTATGTCAGATCAATTTGATCCCAGTTTGCTTCGAACCCCGTGAAGCGCCGGATCAACCTTGCTGATGCCTCCTATACTTCCCCTACAGTAGAACAAGCCTCTGGCCCTCCACCTTCGGCCCCCCCGATGCCTACACCACCACCAGTCGAAGCGCCTGCTCCACATGTGGCAACCCCTCCTGCTCTTGCGCCGCCGCGTGTTGCCTCGCCGCGCCCTGCTGCCCGACCTCGAAAGAAGAAGCCCCTCGATGGCCTCAACCTTCCACCTGGAATATTGAGCGGCGGTGTACCACCAATAAACGTCCTGATAGTGGAGGACAACCCGATCAACTTGCGACTGCTCGAAGTGTTTGTCAAGAGGCTGAAAGTGCGGTGGCAGACGGCCGTCAACGGACGCGAGGCTGTCGACAAATGGCGCCAAGGAGGCTTCCATCTCGTGCTCATGGACATTCAGTTGCCAGTCATGTCCGGCTTGGAGGCGACACGGGAGATCCGTAGGCTCGAGCGTGTCAACTCGATTGGCGTTTTCTCGTCCTCGGCCGACAGCGCTCCCGACGAGGTAGTCGGGGAGCCAAGCGAAGACGACAAGCTGGTCAACACCGACATGTTCAAGAGTCCCGTCATCATTGTCGCCCTGACGGCAAGTTCGTTACAGAGCGATCGTCACGAGGCGTTGGCAGCGGGATGTAACGATTTCCTCACCAAAGTCAGTTGGCCCCATCATCATTCCACATGTGCACTTATATGTCACTCGGTCTCGCCCATAATGAAACATTCTGCTGACAAGATACCTATAGCCTGTTAATTTCGTATGGTTCGAGAAGAAGATCATGGAATGGGGTTGCATGCAAGCACTCATTGATTTTGACGGATGGAGGAAGTGGAAGGATTTCTCCCAGAACCGCGACGAGCAGGACGCCGCTAAGAAGGCGGCCGCTGCCAAGGCAAAGACTAAGAAGAACCGGTCCTCGTTGACCACAGCAGCATACAATGGTGGCACAACTGTCGCCGCCTGAACAGTGTACGATGTAGAAAATACCAGGGGCCTCTAACGGCACACGAAAGAGATATACACAGGGGCAGAATATATGGCAGTCCCCTGAAGACTTGGAATAGGTTCCCATGATAGGAGAAACCGCGAACTGCGCAGCTTGTGTTTGGTGATGTTGGACCTCACAATGCGGCCCCTGTTGAATGCTGATTCCGCCACTTCTTTTGGTGGAGTACTACAAGGCGCTCGGGTTGGCTGTGGAATATTTGGTTAAATACATTCATAATCATGACTTGACCACGTTTTCCGGTATAAATGACAGTTGTCGATAGTGACCTGACAATATGGAGCAAAACGGAGCGGCTATGTTCCAAGGTTCCTATCTGTTCGACCCCAACCTACTTGCATATTATATAAGCATATTGGAAGCAAAATTCAGTACACGTTATTTCTATGGTAACCCTCAATCTTGCAAGAGTAGGCTCGTCGGTACGGTGCCTGTACTGTTAGTTTCAATCTGAGGAGCTTGTAAACGCGTCACGTGCCGATCATTAGAAAGTTCGATTTCGGTTGGTCGGCGAATCAATTATCCACCTTGACCGCCGGGACCCACTTCTCTTGGTCTTGAACTGCCACGGAATTTTTCTTCAACCGTAGCTTAGGAGCTCTCATCGGTTTCTTTCTCAGCTTTCAGAACCTGTGATACCCAGATATATCAAACGATATTCCACCTCAACGCGCTGCGTCTGCCTCTTTCAGCTGGCGTGCTTGCTAATAAGGACTTGCTTCTTTCAGGCATGATCTGAAGTAGCCGCTGAGCTCGTGGAAGCACGAGATTTTGTGAGCGATATTAGAAGTCACAGGCTGCCGTTGTACTTTTATTTATTTTTTTCTCTGCATTCTTTTCGTTCTCTCTCGAAACAACTCTTCTGTCCTCAATTTTGTAAATCATAACCTTAAACCATCATGCCTCCCAGACTACCAGTACAGGCCAGCTCATGGCGGCCCGTTGCTGAATCCGTCTCATCTCACTTTTCCTCACCCTCCGTCCCTACAGCATCGACGATAATACCATCAATACCAACCTCGACGCAGAGGTGTCCCAGCAATGCAAGGGCCTTCTCCGCAACGGCCCCGGCGTCCGGACGTCTGGGGCGCAGGCAGATGCGGCAATGGATGAAGCAAAACGAGCAAAAGTATAAGAGCCTAGAGAGCAGGCCCTATGACGGCTCACAATACATTTCCGGGAAGGCGTCCCAACCTTTCCCACTCAACCCTAACTTCAGGAGCGCGCCGGTGCTGTCGGAGAGCGCGCGCGAGCTTATCTGGGAGAAGGTCATGCTCAAGGGCGAGCCGATGAAGTCGGTCTCGGCTGAGCTCGGCGTCGACATCAGGAGGATCGGCGCGGTCGTGAGGCTCAAGGAGGTCGAGAAGGACTGGGTTGCAAATGTAAGCATCTCTCTGGTTTTACTTGACTACTTCTGCCCTCCCCCCTTCTCCCGTGTGATGATTCCAAATAAAAATTCGATTAGTCTTGAAGACAAGCACCCATGGTTACACATTTAGCTTTGCGAGCCTCTCTGATCTGGGAAATTTTAACTTTGACAATTACAATGCATTTTACATCATACCATCACAAGTACTAACAAAAAGCCTCAAATGGCACCTGTTCAAACAGAATAAGCCCCTCGCCCGTCCCTACGCCAAGGCCTTTATGGCTTTGCTCCCGCAAACCGACTACGATGATCCCAATGGTCAAAAATTCCATGAGCAATTCAACGAGGTCGTCGTTCACCCGTACACTCAGCAACAACTCTTCTTCCCCGTCTCCGAATCTCGCGATTTCAACCGTGAGGATGCCGCCAAGGCCTTCAACCGCTACCTGAAGTCTACCGATGAGCGTATTCCCCACCCGGAGCTTGTCCAGATGGAACGTCAGATCAATGTCGAAGGTGTCGCGCCCTTGGAGGCGGCCAAGGCTTTCCGTCAAGCTACTGCCGAGGCGGAGCAAAAGATCGCCGAGAGGGCGACGAAGGCCGCAAAGAAGGAGGCCAGCCTCATCACCAGAATCAACGACAAACGTGGTGTTGAGTTCAGGTTCAAGGACTACAACGTCGATGAAGTTGGTCACAACGGCAGAGGCCTGAAGGGCGTTGGTGTGAGGTATGGTGTTGCGTCGTATGACCGTAAGAGGGGCGAGGTCAAGATCCCTACCTCGGTGGAGTAAGCTTCCTCTTCTTTGGGGCTTCACATTCCCTTGGAACGCAAGATGCGTCCAGCTGTATCATTCACTTGGTCTCGGATCCGGTCCAATTGAGCTCTGTAGCATATGTTTCAAAAATTGTACCACGAGATATATACCAATTTATATTTGAGCTCGTATGAGCACATGCCATATGGCGCCCTTCAAGTCTAAGTCTACTACTCATCGGGCCTCGGTGTTTCCAGGTAAAGACGCCACATACTCTGCATGTTTCCTCCAATCGAGTGGCTGCTCGCCGCTGCTCCTGGCATCCACAAGGATGTTCTTCCGGAGCCGCTGGAGCGCTTCAGTCGACATGCCGCAGCACTCGGTAGCATAACGCTCGACGGAACCGTACTTTGCACGCAGCATGGTCAAGGTAGCGCGCATAGCTTCTTTTCTATTTTGTTGTACGTTAGATTGTCAGTCATGTTGATGCGGGAAATGACTCGAGCTCCCAGATCCTCGGGCCAATACTACCAAAGGGATCGAAGAGGATCAGGACACCGCAGGGGGGAGGGGGGTGACATTGACAACCGACAGAAGGAGAAAAAAAAAGCACAACAAGAGAAGAAGAAAAGAAGGTAACAAATCAGGTTCTCTGTAAAAACACAACCAACTTACCGCGCGCTGACCATCCTCTCGGCCTTGTCCCTCTGACCCTTGAGGGGCCCGGCCTTGACGAGGGCCTCGACAAACTCCTGCTTGCGGTGGCCCAGTCCGATCTCGGTCAGGTTGTACTCGTGCGCGACGACCTCGTCCTCTACACCGGCCAGGCTGAGCAGCAGGGCGCAGATGACGCCCGTCCGGTCCTTGCCCGCGCTGCAGTGGACCAGGATGGGAGTCGGCTCCTCCTCGCTGGCCAGGTGGGCGAGGATGCTGCGGAAGGGCGCGTAGGGGTGGTCCGCATGGGCGCCGACTTCTAGGATGCGCTCGTAGGCGAGGACGAAGCCCTGAGGAAAGGGGTGGCGAAATCCTGGTTAGCTGGTGTATGGGGGATCCTTTTTTTTCCCCCGACGCGGAAAACAAATAAGGGGTGCATGGAGTCTCAAGGGACGAGGCGCATTTCCACCCCTGGAACCAAACTGTGACCATGTGCGCTCATGTCAAGCAACAATTTTGCGGTGAGGCAGCGGGATTGCTCCGAAGCGCAAAGACTGGAGACTGCGCCCAGCTCAAGACAGTCACAGGCAGCCCGCGAGGCTTTCTTACAGTATGACCGGGGACGAAAATGTGTGGGAAAATGACAAGAGAAAAAAAAAAGAAAGAAAAATAAGGCAATTAAACAGAGAAAGGGACTCACCGTGTCCCCCTCACTAAACTGACCCCACCTCCTGGCAATGGCCTCTGGGCTGTAATCCTCATCAGTAAAGACTGGCGCAAACACCCTCTGGGCGCCATCCCACTCCCTGATCTTGGAGCCGACCCAGCCCTCGCGGGGCTTCACCTCGTCAGCAGAGCGCAGGTCGAACACATGCGTGATGCCCAGGTCCTGCAGCTTTGCCACGCCCTCGTCGGTCAGCTTGGACGGCTCCGACGCTCGGAAGACCAGGTTCCTTTTGAAGAGCTTTTGCCCATTCTGCTGTTGTTGGCCGGTTGAGCTTTCTGCTGCTGCTGCTGTGGCGTAACCTCCAATGTCTCTGAAGTTTGGCAGGCCTGGGATGTGGTGAAAGGGCGGGGTCAGCTCGGCTGGAGCGCCGGCAGCGGCGGTAGGTTCGGGCGCTGCGGGAGACGATGCAGTCATTGCAGTGATGTAGCTGTGCAGTTGCTTTTCTCTGGGCGTGAGCAACGAGTAAAGAGTGGATTTTGCCAACTGGGCTTAGTTTATCCAAGCAATTTGGTCTTGCCGTCAAACAGATGCAGGCGTGTGGTCCGTCGAGTTGCCTTGAGAAAACAGTGGTTCGCAATGCCAATATTATAGGTCTGAAGTAGGTCTTTCCTTCAAAAGAGTCGCTGGATTGTTTAATTGGGGCCATCTACAAACATCTTTTGGGGACTGCTCCTGCGGTATTCGGGAACAAGTAGCAGCCCGCTTCAAAGAGGGGCCGAGGCGTCGGACACGACTCTGACCGGGTTTCTCATCTGAGGTGCTAAATCCGATGACAGAGGTTCATCCATAATACCGACTGGCTCCGGGATTGTTACCCGTATATCGGTAGGGAACAATGCAACGAATTGAGGCGTCAATCTGAGTCTAGAATAGACCTGGACTTGTTGAAGAAGATCCTTCCCGGTCGATGGATGTCGTTGCCGGTTGTGCCACCCCGCGTTTCCTGGAAATAGTGCAGGGTAAGGCGTGCTAAGAAAGCAAGTCTGCGGCGCGGGATGGAAAAGGTACCTGTTGAGTTTGACTCACCAGTCCAATTCAATTCACAAAAGGAATCAGGATGGGATGCTTCTGCTTCATCTAACGTTCTCTGGTCAGGTTGCTTACTGGGCTGGGAAACCTACCCGAATGGTCTAGGCAAGTCACTTTTCTTTTTTTTTGGATATCACTGTCGTTGCCCAGGGGCACACCGCGTATGTAGATCGGTTGTGCATTCAAGCAAAACCGAGTTATGACATCCTAGTTTTGGTCTATTGTTAGATATCTTGTATTCCACGGGGCATCTTCCAGCTATGCCTTTGGTGTGAGTTGAAAGCTGTATCCTTACCCCGCCCATTACAGCTTCAACAGGGCAGTCGACTACTCCCACTCCGAGCACCGTATTCCAGTTCCCTAGCGGAAAAGGGGTGAGGAAGAATCCCTGCCTTGGAGCCTCTTCATACTCTGTACCCCTTTATTTTCTATTACCCCCGACTATTGTGTACTTGGACCAAGGGGCTTTGTCAATTGCCTTCATACCAGGGCGCGGACTTGGTCGCCTTTTTTACACCGCAAATTTGCGCCCAATTTTGTAACAAAACTCCAAATCCAAGATTCGCAACTGCGTCGCTTCTCCTCATTTTAGTTCCCGGTAAGGATCTGCGCCCCAGCAGAACTACCAGCATCATATTACAAGCTTAGCTTGCGCGCGCCCGCGCACATGGGAGGGAAAAAATCTAGGCGCCTTAGTTTTGACCTCGTGCGCAGTACATGCTGCGCAATGAACCAAACTCCTACATCGGCGTAATATCAACCCGACATGTTGATACTTTTCTTTCCCTGCTTTTCTAATTGCTCAATTCACCAGGCAAGCAAGTGATTCGTTGGTCGTGTAGCCACCACACAGAGCAACCAAGTCCAAGCATTGGTATTTTTTGGTTCAACCACTCAGAAGCATCAGCATCCTCCGTTTCGTCCCGATGCGGCTCTGCTTTTTTTTTCTCGTCGTAGTACAATTCCTTTTCCAATAGTCTCCTCGTAGGCTTGCCAATCCGCGCAGACTGATCAACATTCTGCTTTCCGGGCCTAAGGCCACCAAGTGGATAAATAAGGTATCTTCGAGAGAAAGAAAAAAGGGAGAATGACATTCCAATTCTGACATTGATCTAAACGTTTTGCAACACACCCTCTAGGTTTAGTCTAGTACATTGACAAAGCCAAGCCTTGATACAAGTATATTAATGCAAAGCCGCTTGTCAATGCGCCACAAGCAAAGAAACCAGTAAAAACAAATGCAGGACTCCCAAGCGTATACGCCCAGCCCCGCTATCGGTCATACAGAATAGAAACAAACGTTCTCCTTTGTTGAAGTTCGAAAAACCTCGGTCGTTGGGTACGCCTCGTCTGTCTTGTGCCGAGCCTCAATGAACTTCTCGGGCGATCAGGACTTGGGTTGATCGACGATATCAACCTTGCACTCCCTGCAACGTTTATGACCACAATTCGGGTATGGGCAAGTATCATCGATGGTATTGTTCAGAGGACCGTAGCCGCAACGAGACTGGATTGTTTCAGAATTTGTTAATATCTTGTTGACTGTATTTTTGGGAATATTGTATAGGGGACCATTGTGAAACCCTGGGCAGCAGAATAAAGTGCCGTTCTTCTCAGTGTAAAGACCGTGGACCCGAGTTTCTGGGATGCGAGAGGGACAGAGAGACAAGAGCGGGAATTGTGGCTGTGGAGTTGTAAAAGCGTAAGAAGACGGAATATTGCAAGATGAACGTACGCAATACCAGACAGCGTCCTGCTTCTTCTTCTTCTTGTCCTCCTTAGAAGACGAACCATGAGAACGATGACTGTTGGATTGGGAACCCATTTTTCTGAGGAGATAAATATGTAGTCGTGTTTGCGGAAAGACTTGGGCTCTGTGGCGTCTGAGCAGGAGTTTGCAAAGAGGGAAGTATATTTAAAGGATCTTTGGCTTGAGGGATGCTTGATGCACACAGTGATGGAAGGAGAGACGGAGAGACGACATGGCCTCGCTTTTTATCCATGAACCTGAGGTTGTTCGCACAAATCCCAGTGAGGCATCTATGAAGGCAAACGCAAAGAAAATCACGCCCAATTCGTGCCCTAGAGCAGTCTTCTCTGTGATGGGCGTGGCTTTTGCGATAGAATAAGTCCCTCGCAAAAGGAGACTGGCTGTTTCTGCTCCACATCGTGATTCGATACCCATCCATTTTGCGCTGATGAGCAAAGGAAATGAATGCGGAGGAAGCCGAGGTCCCAATAGCAACTCAGAGGTCCCTCGAGGGAAACTGGCCCTGACGTAGTCAATATCAACGTCGGGGGGCGCAGAGGGTCATTTGATCCGTTGCCCTACGAGTGAAGCGTCGGAGGCCACTCGCTGGCGGTCAATTTCGACGTGGAAGGTTTGCTCAATGGCGAGGCAACAGTACATGGCAACCAAGGGGTTGATACGTCGGGTGAATGCCTTGGTGAGCCCGAACTTTGAGGTAGATGAAGTCAGACTAGCCCGTTAACGAGAAAACAATCCCAGTGGCCAAGTTCGATTGTGCGCCCCAGTCAAGCCGGGCAGTCACGGTAGTTGTTGAGTTGTGGCAGTGATAACTGCGGCGAATGCCTTCTTTTTGCTGATCCAGAACGCATGGCTTGGGTTTTTGCCTTGGTTTTTTGTGACCTTTGCGCAAGGCGGAAATCGCCCAGTGCGCATACAAACCATTGAAGCATAGCGTCCGAAGTTGCGGAAGTGACTAGGTACTCCAGACTGGCTTGATCCAGCATGAAGAAATGTGAAATGTGTGATGATTCCCTCATACCAGGTAGTTTCCAACAGAAGGAGATGTCCAGAGTCGATCTTTCCACACTTTGAGAAAAGACTTCACCAGTAACGTAACATGCCACTCTGCCGAACCCAGCTAATAATCTGGGTTCAATGTGGTCCGGCTCAGTTTTGTCAGCTTTGAAGCTTTGCCTGGCCAATTCAGGTCAATTCACTTGGATTGAGTGGGGGAGCTCTGCCTAGCGTGGTAAGGCTCTCAGAGTAGGCAAATGCAACTCGGGAGCTACACACATACTACAACAGGAGAGTAATTCCCCCAATAAGACAGAAAGAGAAAAACAAATTTGAAAAAGGGGCTCAACAAAACAAACACCAGATTTACCCATAGAC